>JAGVSQ010005440.1:0-17735 GCA_022683975.1 Rhyacophila evoluta
GACCCGAATTCCTTGTTTATTAATTTTACCAATGCGATGAAGATGTTCCTGGACTATTGACCATGGTCAGCCAAGCTTAATCGATAATTCCAAAATGGTTTGACGAGGATCAGACTCCATTCTCGACACAAACTAACCCTAAAACGGTACTTCCAAAATTTTGATTTCTTTCCGGTCCCCCTAATAATATACACTGAGTCATAGAATTCAAACAGTTTGTGTTTTTTCAGTATTTACTTGATATAGTCATTTTTGATTATAATTGTAGAAATAAATTTGCGTCTGTTGTGGTGAAATTAGTTGACGTCTTAGACAAAGAAACCAAGAGGTGCGGATTTAAATTTATAATTTCCCCTCAAATAGTTGACAAGCAATAAAACTGTCAAAATCAACCGTCAATTTGTAATCACAATAAGGAAATCTGTGAGCTCGAAAATCCGTGAACGAAAACAAGATTTGAAAAACATTCTAACCCACACTTTGTTCTTAGAATGAATACTAGATAGCGATAGCCGTTTGTAATAAAATATACATAGTTGATCTCAAAAATCATACATATAAACTTGTGTTTTTTCCATTATTAATTAATATACAGAACACGTCAATTGGTTATAACAGAATTTTTGAAGTCATTAGAGAATATAATAATCTGCAAATACAACGCAATTTAAAAACACAAAAGCATTTTCCATAATTATTTTTATTATATACATAATGCAAGGTAATAATTCTTAAAGGATTTAATCAGAATTTCACGATAGGATAATAAAACTAGAGACTTTGTGGTAAAAAATTCTTGTTCATGAAGATATTCTTTAAATGAAGCAGTGTTATTACCAATACATCTACACCTGAAAGGTTTAAGTGGTTATTCGTTACTTTTTCTTTTGAGAAGCTTAAATATTGCGGTTGTGTAGATTCATTTTACCGTTTACTTACGTAATAATCTACTTAGCACAATGATATACGAAAGGAGGAGCTTTAGTTTAAACACTGCATTTAAATCATATTGTCTATACTTACTTCAATGACTCCATATTTTCTGCACCACAGTTGTTATTGATCTACTGCGGTGGTGTAAGTAATATGTATTGTATTTTAATGTGTAATATTGTTTGTCGTCATTGATTATTCTTTAGCATAACTGAGTGCCATATTTTTTTATTTAAATATCAAGACAGATTTGAATTGGACTTTTTCAGCGAATCGATCCAATTTGTGACCAAGATTAATAAAAAAAATCCCGATCAATGGAATTAGTCTCGATATCTACATGTGTACGAATCTTTGCTGTACAAAAGATTTTCTACAATTTATAATCGAGTGTTTTTTATTTTTCTTTTTATTCCAACATAAGTTGGGTATTCTTTAAAATATTTAACTAGACTTGGATGTAAAATATTATATACGCAATTCACGCACAATTATGAAGCCATAAATATGACAAAAAGAAGCTAACTTATGATTTAATATATGAAATGATATAATGGTTTTCTGGATTCTGTAACCAATGCGAAAAACAGACCAATGTGTACATATTTCGGTCAATCCCTTGAAAAATGACGAGTCGTGCGTTTCAAATGATATTAAAAGTTTGCCTACATAGCACGTTCAAAAGCTTGATATAAAGTCGATAATCTATATAAATATGCGTTTGTTCAAAATCTTCAATCTCCAAAAGTTCTTCACCGATTGCTTTGAAATTTTGACACAACGTTTGCATTTGTCTACGCGCGTTTTTTACATACCTACTATTATATTATAGATGTCACACCCGTGACAGGTAAAAATATTTTTTTTTCAAACAGCGCCATTATTTTTAACCATACCAGGTTCAAACCAGGTAAACCATTTCTAGTTGGTACAGTAAATACAACGTGGGACTTGTTATTGGGCTACATTTTTCATATGTGTTTAAGCACTTCAAATCTCATATACTCGATTTTCCACATGTATTTATCATATATCCCACCCCGCATTCAAAATCTCAAGAAACAATCGTGATAGATTAAATGATATATTTCTCACATCGTATCTGGAGTGACGGCTTAATTTTTTTTTTTTTTTAATAATGGAATGTTTTAAAAGTAATTTAGAAATTTGGTTACTACTACATTATGTGGATGGCTATATAATTCTGAATCAATGTGTAATATGAACAGTAATAAAATATTACGATATACTATTATAATATGTATGTATGCGATTGAATGGATAATCGCCTGTCCACAGATATGAAAGCTACACTGTAGTATAACATCTGTGAAAAAGGCGACCACTCGAGGAGGAATTGGGAGGGAGAAAATGGACGTAGCAGATCCGGCGATAATAACCAACGAGCTGACCGTATGTGGATCTAATACGTGAGGACCTCTTTAGGTACTTCAAATAAACGTATATGAGTCTGAATAAACTGTATAAAGCCGATTTTACATATGAGCGAACGAAAACCAAGAAATTTCAACCTAACGTTAATAATCGCTAGATTTTCTCAAATAACGACTCACAATTATTTAAAAATCACATCACATTTTTTTGAGCAAACATTTTTTAAATCTACAAACAGATTTTAACTTTTTTTAAATATCATACTCAAATAACTTTTTACAGTCTTAGAATGCGACATTTGCGGGTGTTTAAAACAACGATGAATTTATATGGTTATATTTTCACGATAGATCAGTAGGAAAAATCTTACACGTAAGCAATTATGAAATATTGGTTGCATGATTATTTTTTCAATACATAATATCAAAAACTTTTAGTCGATTTACAATCAATGTGCGAAAATATTGATGCTGCATACTTGCGACATAGTAATCAAAATGGAGTATTGTAGGAGGTATATTTCATAACCCTCAACTCAACTTTCAAGAATAGATAATTTATAGTCAACATCGATACTAACTGTATACGACATCTGCTCTACTGAGTGACGGTGTCCGTAGGCAATTCATCAAACAACTGTAGATAGAAAATGTGAAGTCAAAATATTGTCCAGACGCAAATTTCAAAATATATTGATGTTGAATGTTTTCCCATATTTTTTGGTATTCTGAGTTATGGAAAAATGTTATTCTATTTGTTATAAACATCTGAGTGACGTTAAATTTGAAAGATCCGATCGTGTTACATAAAATCATGAACCATAAAAGAGTCGAAAATCTAATAGAACAGATCGTTGACATTATTTTTGTCTATGACAAGTAAATATTTAGTCGTGCGTGAATTCGGTTTGGCAGAATGAATCCCAATAAGCATGAGATTAATGGTCCCGAAGTCAAACGAAGCGAAAGACATTTTTGTTGTTCGAACAGTGGCGAATAGCGATACATACACACCGTCTAGTCACCGATGTACACTTATCCACTTATGATGTTAAGTGTTGCGTTTAAATATTGCTTATTCCTGTGTTAACTAATTAAAATATACTACATGTCTGCAGAGTCCGCAACAAAGAGTAAACAGGGGTTTTGATTTCTATACAGAATTTTTAAGATATAATAGTATCTTTTATTGTATACTTTACTCAAGAATCCTACTCTCTGATACCTTTTTCCATTAATGTAATAAGTGACAGGGGCGTTGGCTTAAGTATCAGAGAGGTTTTCATTTCGCTTGGATTCTTCATTTATAATGTCAAGTATCCACAATTCAAAAACGGTAGAATATTTTCAGATGAACCTAATGTAACATTTCCAATTTTATCTCCTTATGATTATCATAATAATTGAGTGAGTATTGGTCATAACGCTTTGGAAAATGGAAAATAGATACGTCACGATATACGTTATGTATATCATATATGAGCGATTAAAAATGTAAAGCGCGTTCGAAATATGCCATGATAATTGATCTCACATTGTCACTGAGGTACTTCAGAAAAATATCATAGCGTAAAGGGTTAAGGTTTTTGAATTAATTAATAAAAACCGGGTTTAATGTAACACAATGAATGTATAGTTGAGTTAAGTATTTTATTGTAGCCTTTTTCTGCAATTTAGTGCGAGTTTCACAGCTCAGAGAAGATTGGTTTCTAGTGCTCTCAGCGAGTGTTCATCTATCTTGGGGTAAGCAGACAAAAAAGGGGAGCGATAGATTCTCTTTAAATCGCAAGGTTTCAGATAGAACGCGGACGACTGTTTTAAAATTCGAAATGTATGCGAAGCACATATCGAGAGAAGCTTTATGTCATTTGCATAAAAGGCGTACGAAATATTTACGTATAAGCTATACAAGTACTTACAGCATTCGTGCTAAAAGCAGTAATAATCCTCACATAACCTATGGAATGATATTGAAATATAGCAAAAATGGACATGGGTTCCTAATAAAAGAGACAGTTTGGTTTATTTTTCAGTGAGCGTACAAATGTTGTAGAAGAAAGACAACATGTAATAAAAAAACGCAGTGCACATGAAACTAAACACTAAACATACCACATATAATACAAATACTGAATTCTAGCATAACAAATAAGTGAAGCCATGGCTTGGAGTAAATCGCTAGCTCACTATGCTCGTCTTTTATCTCTTTCCATTTAGCACGGGATTCGTAATTCAAACAAAAAATATTACCCAATAATTTTCTTAATATTTTGAATTTTCGAATATATGTAGTTTAATTAATTCTTACTTTACAAAATCATATCAAAAGCAATTCGATCTTCCAAAAAAAAAAAAAAACGACACGATATTGCAAAAATAATCGGAACATGTTATTGAATCGTTTAATTATGTATGGTAAAATTAAATGTATTATTGTTTAAATTCCCCTAAAATTTTAAGTTGACTATATATAGTAAGTTACAAGTATATGGCACAGATTTTAGTTCAGCTATTAGAAAATATCGTAACGAGAGCTCAAAAACAGGCAGGAAAATAATATGTATGCATCACAAGGGACAAAACCGCAACCGTAACTTTTAGAAGGGTCTATGTGCCGAGCGAATGGGATAAATTTCACCGACAGCTTTAATTTTATGCAAAAGATCCACCTTCGTAGTATACTTGCGGGTAGAAAACATAAAATTTAAACGAATATAGGTATCCGCATACATATATCTACATGAAAAACGTATCGGAAAATTTGGGGTTGATTTTTCCCGAGCGATTTTTTATGTAGCTTATGTAAAGTGTCTACAGTAAAAAAAAGTCGAGCTTCTTGTGTTGAGAAATATGTCACCTGAGCAAACAATATATTTTATGAATTTTTAGATGATCATTTTTATTTAAGCCTTTTTTAATTAAGAGCTCCCGGATGTTTACGTGTCAAATGTGTGTTAAAGAGATTATTGAAATATAAATAATTATTTTTTAACGGAATAGAAAATTAAAATATTACGCGTATATTCATTTTATCCAAAATACCTATGAACGTATACAAAATGACAATCAATGATTACGTCTGTTAACCGTGCACACATTAAAATCACCTGCAATCAGGAAAGAGAAAAAAGAACACACGAAATCGACACAGAAGAAGCTACAGTTTTATCTACAATTTAACAGACAATTATTTGAAGACAAGTCGGTCAGAAATAACAGTTTTGTACAAAAATTCGTGCAAGAAAATGTAAGATTTTTGAAATAAATACCCAATAAATCGATTAACAAAAATACTCTTTACAGCAATTGCATTTCGACCCTGACTACGTAAGAGGCATTAACTCCCATATAACAATAATGCCATAGATGAGGTTTGATTCCTCTTTCATGCTTGGAAATTTGGTCTTCTTTTTTATAAGCTTTTTTTAAGTCTAAAGTTGAATTTAGATAATAATTCGCCATTTGCGACTTAATTTCTTTTGACAGAAGGTTAATTTAGCTTTGTAAATCGGGATTCTAAAAATGAAAACACAAACTAAACTTCCGATTTGACCATTTTGCCATAACGATATTTTTGCATTTTTTCTTTATTCATATTATTAGATCGCATATTTTAGTAATGACTCCAATGTTCCTTACACTCTAACAGCACCTAAATTAAAATATAATTATAAAGAGAAATCTCAAATGTACCATGCCTTATTATGATAAGACGCAGTTTGTTTCACTGTGCTGTAAAATTTAAATTTTATAAGACCGGAGGTTTGAACAGCTCAACGACGATATGTTAATAAGACGACTCAAAAACGATTTATGGACTTCAAAGAAATGAGGTTTAATATAATCTTCCATGATTCTATATATTATAATAATCTGTTATTCATTACGTACTGACGAATTTAGTTCCCAAACTTTATTATTTATGACTTAAGAACTTTGTAAATTTTATCGATAACCGACGGCCTAATTGGATGATTAAAATTATGTTTACGGCGCCGATAAATTTTCATTTATTAATACATCAGTATTGCGCACTAAATTTAATACGTATATGGAGAAACTGCGCCTTATAAAACACGATACGAGATTAAGGAATACAGGAAACAACAAGACTGCAATGAAACAGTAAAATAAATTCTCAACATGGTCGGTATTGTAACTAATGGGAAAAATATTATGTAAATATGTTAAATAATAAATAAACTCGGTGGTATGTTTTGTAGGTTTTATGTAGTCGTGAGCTTGGGTGATAAATGACTTTGAAGACACTTTGGAGTTTTTGACATGTTACATATGTATGTGCGGGCGGGTTAAGGATCTCTTAGAAAGGAGCAAAATGTATCCTCATAACGGCAATTTTACAGAACAGCGAAGTGTGCTGCCTGATACATAAAGTAGAGAAAAGAAGGTTGGAGAAATTTGAACACAGTATACGATTTCATTCGTCTTGTTAGCGGTGTCTCCAGATGAGAGCTGACGTAGAGAAGAAATTATAGATGAAGAGTATAGAAAAAATGTTTCACTAAACATAAGCCCGTAAAAGATAATTTTTTCCGTGAAATCTTGCATATAGCATATGATATTAACATACCCGAGTTGACGAATTGTCATAAATGAACGTTTAATATTTCTTATGTATATGAGATTTTTCACAGATAATAGAAAACACGACACTAAATATTATTATAGCGATTACATGCTTCGAATATTTACGCGTAAGACATAAAAAACTTTCCGTCGAGAAAAATCGATGAAATATTTGTCTAGACGCCCTACGCTCACGCGGAAGTAGTTAGGAGGAAGAGGCAGGGCGTTGGACGTGCGAGATGAAAGAATTAATATCGTGTTAAGAGTAAAATTATTTAAAGGAGTAAATGTTTAGGTTATATGTCAATGTTTATAAAACTACAGAGCAATATTATTACACTAGTGCATCTTTACCGTAAACTTAATATCAATAAACATTTCATCGAGGCCGCAACCAACGATTTATCCGTATTACCTGAATCAATAACTCGGCAAGTATAAATTTGCAACAGCCGAATAATTACACTAAATTTTAATTCATCGGGATAGTTTTGAATATAGCTATTTTGGTTCTTTTATAAAAATTAAAAATAAAACTGATATATCTCAAAAATAAGAAAATATCTCATTCGCGTAGTTTATATGCACATAGATGATGTATTTATAGTAAAAATCTCGATATTGATGTCACATCGCAATAATTTATAATTTGATATAATTGTACAATCATTTAAAAGACGGATTTTAGATACGTATGTACTAAGAAGTTTAAGACGGAAAACAAGAAATTGTTGATTTATCATGCAACAGTGAGAAGAGATAAATGACATCAAGCAATGTTTTTAATATGATTGTATGCATAAAATATAAAATTGTACGATGCATAATTGCCTAGTGCACTTATAGCGTTATTAAAGGTATCCGGTGAACGGCGTAGCAGCGCGAAATCCATCCAAAATATTAAACTTCGTTTTATGGAACTTGTAAATAATCAATAATTTATCAGTATATAGGTACGCTAATATGCAGTCATAATATTTTATCGCTCCAGTTGTCGAGAGTTCGCAATCGACTGGCATCATTGACGCGCATCCCACAGCTGGGTCGCAGATTCCCGGCGCGCCTCCGAGACATTCCCGAGTATTATTATTACGGAGGTTCCGCTGAGGCCGTGTGCGCCCTTCTCACTCCCCACCCCTCTACTAGCGTGAGGCTCGGCGAATGAATGGGAGGAAATGTCAAGGTCCTGACAGCAGATCGTGAATAGATAATCACCGTTGCTGGAAAATACAACAAAAGACTGAATTGGCCTGTCATGAAGGATATGCTAAGCAATTATTAGCATTATGATGATCGGACAATGTATCGATACACCGTTCGGTGAACTGTACAAGAACTGATGAAATTAAAGCATACGCTATCAAACTATAATAAATTATCAAATAAACTCTTGACGTACTTATATATTTGCCATAATTAGTGATAGAATTCACATCGGAATCAATAATTTATATAGATTACAATAAAAATAACAAATAACAAATAAATGAACATTGTGTTACCGTAATAAATGTGATTTTTCGATATAAAATATAAATAAGTAATAAAATAAAATGCTTACACTATTTTTTTACATTTTTACTATAGTGTTTATACATGCCTGGATATCTGTGGGTAGTAAATGACAGCATTGATGAAAATGTAGAGATTTAACAGTTTTAATTGGAAATAAAATATTCTGATAACATTTACCTTATTTATATTGAACATAAACTTAGCATTTAATATTCGTAGTGATCGATCATTGATATATAGGAACCAATTAACTAAGTATTTGTTCAATAGTATTAATATCGTTGATACAATATACATGACACAGGTAGATTGCTCGCTCGAATACAGCAGAAAAACAATGATAGTATGTTTGGCGAGCTTCTTAACCGCGGTTATTAGTACGAAAAACCGGTATTCAATAAAAGCTCGGAGGACTGACTTCTGCTCACTGGAAATATCAAGTACAAAAGATTAAATTTTAATTTAATCACTCAATGTGTGTTTTACAGAGGAAGCTCTAAAACCGAGCTCAGTGGAGGAGGATGTTGCAAAATATTTCCAGAAGAATGTGGTATATCGTTTATTTGTATTTAGACACGCACTTTTTTCAGTTGTCTAATCGATGATTCTCGCTAATATTGATTTGCGTGTTCCCTGATCTACCCGAAAATTCGAGAACATCAGCTGTTTTTTTTTTTTATTCCAAATTGTAGAATTAGCCTGCCTGTCATTCCAATACGTAGGACAATGATTTTGTTTAACGAAATCTCCTTGGTTATTAACATCTTCCACCTGAGTGAAAGTGAGTTAAGATGAAGATTATATATACTGTGTAACTCACTTGGTAGGCTATGGTTCTATTTATTCTTGATCGGATTATCTTTTTATTTTATGTGCCGTTTATATGTTTTTGTTATTTTTTGTCTACCACGTCATGAATGCCTTAGACTTGTCGTTTACAATGTTCTATTGTATATATAACCTACTGAATACATAAATAAAATAAAATTAAGTTATTTGAAAATAACCATCGATATTGTACAGTCGCAGCACGAAAGTTTGGCAAACATTGGACAATTAACAATGTCCGATGGCACAGTTAGCGATTGGCCGGTCGGTTTTATTGTGTTTTGCTTTTTACGTCAGCTTTATTATTGCGTATTGATTGACTAATACAATGCCAATGTTGAAAAAACCATTTGCCATTGATGATTCTACGTACTATGTTTGTGAATGTCTAATTGTATTGATAATTTATGACAGCGATATTGTCATTTTAATATTGTATGCATATACATAATAATCATCAGACTTTTTGTAAGGTATACTTATATAGCTAAAATGGACACGGTTCAATCTATCGATGACACGAGTTATATCATAATCATATTCTGAATAAATGTGTTTACTCTTAGTTTCGTAAGAAAATCCAAATAAAAAACATTTCTTATTGTTTTATAAAATAGTTGAAAATGTTTTCACGGATAAAATCTTAAGCAGTAAAAATAATACAAAGCATGGAAATACCATTTCATAAAATTATTACCTTTCTATTCATATCCGCCACTAAGCTGAAGCAAATAGTGTCCGAAAATCTTAACAAATCGTTTTTCAAGCGTGTGTGTTATCTCCCCTTTGCCAACTTACTTATTAACAAGTTATAAAAATGCAAAGCGTCATTGTTTCGTCATGCAGCAAAGAAGAACTAATATTCTTCACGACGAAAACAACAGTTAGCGAAATCCTTCGATGGAATCAAAGTTCGCTTTGTATAAATCGAACTGTTACGCATTCACCGTGCTTTATCCTCTGCTTCCATTTAACTTTTTTTTCTCCATAAAAATGGTTTAAACTAAATTCTAAATTGCAACTTCGCGTACATCTGGAGCGAATGGTGTTTAGGTCAAAATTATCTCACCCCCCTTCCTAAAACAGTGCTTTCGGCATTAGACGTTCAAAGCGAAAAATAAAAATCAATTTTAAAAAATAATTTAAAATTTACCACATACTAATATTTCAATTTTTCAAAATGTGAATTCTGAAGTGCTTTAGAGACTGAAAGTCATATAAATACGTCTCTTTCACCCTATTCTACGTCGGTTACACAATCCGCAGCCGTAGAGTTAACTTGTTAGTGAATTACTTGTATCTACATATTTTACAAATAAATTAAACTAAGAATTCTCTTCAGATTTTAAATTCAAAAGTGTTGTGTCATCTCTTCCCGCTGCATCATCACCATCTTGATTCAATCCTTTAAGGGAAATTGCCTGACAAATTACACCCCCCCCCCCTCGATGAATACCATCAATCTTTAGAAGATAACGCCATCATCTTTAAAACAAATTAAATGCGAGTTATTGTTTGCTGAAACTGGGTTTGGAAAGTAAAGAAGGGATACCAATTCTATAAGATCGTCAAGACCTATCTAAGGAAATATCCATTTTCCAATCTCCGTCGATGGATCATGACAGAACAATGCAAGAGAATCATAATTGCTTTGATATCAACACTGTATACTGATATTATACAGATTTATGAGAGCACATTTTAATATGTTGCGAAAGTTATAATATAATATTATGGAAAATATTCGCGAATGAATTTAATTTTTTTTTATATGGTTTAATAATTCGCCAAATGTTATTAATACATGTGATAAAGGCTAAAAGTGTTGGTCCATACATGTAATACTATCTCTATAAACTAAAAATTAGTTTTTGAAACCGGAAAATTATAAAATCGTGTGTAAAAAAAAGTGTAAAGCGACATATGTATATATGAGAAAAAACCTGGGAATTACTAAGATGAAATTAAAGAGAATCTGTGATTGAGATTGAATAGACTGAAAAATATGGAGTTTAGTTAATATTAAGTCATTCGGAAATTGTTTGAAGTTATGATTGAATCCATTAATAAAAACAAGCTATAATTTAGAGGAGTGTTGTTTAAATGCAGCTTTTACAGAAGTCTATACATTGACATCATATAATGTGATTAATTTGAACTTTCACAAATAAAAAGTTAATCGCAACGCACTGTCAAGCGCCCTTAATTAAGTAGCTATTTTATGCACTTGCCAAAAGGAACAAGAATTGACATTAAATAATTAACATAAAACGACAAGCTTAATATCGTAAATTCTGAGCTCATGCAGTATTCAAGAATGAATCACTATTTATGGAGTAGGCGACGGGATGTACTCCTTACATTATACGGGTAGATGGAATATATCTGTACAAATTGCATTCATGTTAAATATCCACATCGTTTATGTATTAAAATGCAATAGAAACTCTAGACAAAGGTGTTTAATCACACATCGGACTGCGAAGAAAAGCCCAGAAAACAATGAATATCAAGTGACGTATTGGTATGGTGATATTTTCTATAATATATTTTTTTTTAAATATGGTTACAATGGGCGCTTTTCCTGACTCATGATCTACCAACAGTGCCATTTAATAGAAAAATAAAACCGCACATTACGCCCGTTTACATGGTGAAATTTTAAGAGATCGATTGAAATATATTTACTCGAATTCATCAGCAACCATTTGCCGAATGAGAGGGCATTTGAAAATTATCAAGTAACTTTCAATCTATCCGTGGGAAACGAAACCGGAATCCACAGAACCGTCGACCAAGAAATTATTTATCGGAAATAATCACACTCCCATAATGTAAAATATTATACAAGAGTGTAATTATCTAGTAAAAGTAATATAATATATATAATTATGAAATATTCGGAGTACAGTAAGAGAAACAGTAAAATTATTATACATTAGAAGAAAAAAATGCATTATTTTTTAATTTGTGTGTGCGTGTGTATTTTGGTAGTACCATTTCCGCTGTACGTCGAATCGGATAGACCTCCACAGTGTGGATATATTTAATGAGAATGTTGCAAGTGGGGTTATTCATTAGCAAAAACTGGCATACAATATATCTAAGTTTTTATTTTTACAGCACGGGATCTCAACACGCCAGAGAAAACAAGCGGAAAGCAAGAGGGTTTTTTCACCGCGCATGAGATTGAGTATGACTGATACTGCCCACTGATGAGGATTGATGACTTATAAAAAAGTATTTATACACAGTCAAGTTAAAATCTGATGAGGTCGCCGACAATCAGACGCAAAATGCGACAGTCATGCACGTGACTTGGCGAAATATTACGAAAAAGTATTTGTATTTCGTTAAATAATTAAGGCGCTCAGCGTGGCAGTCTGGCCTTAAATTGACAATTATTAGCCAGTACTTAATGGAAATGTTGTGAAGGGGCGTGGCGTCCGTAGACGATGGAATAATATAATGCACGTTCTCTCTCAGAGGACGACAATGGTGAGACAAAAATCGTCGATATTCTATTTGACGGAGTCGGCGAACTCGTCTCGCTGGGTTGGCGATCGTGCGCAGGGCCGAATGAATTTGAAGAGATGATTTAATCTGGTATTTCTCCGGCTCCGCAAGAATAAGATCGCCACGAAATTAGTGAAACATAAACGTATTATTCACATTGTCAACTTTCGCATAAATTGCTTATTTAATCACAATTTTGTAGCATTCATGCATTACTGCTGTAACCCAAATGACACATTGTTTGAATATGTATTCACAGTGATATACGATACGTACAAGCGAACTTCAATAATTTGTGTCATCCCAGTAAGCGATTTGTAAGAGCGCTGGTTTAATGGCGAAGGCTTCCGGTTCGAACCCCACAGCCCGGAGAAGGATTATTTTAGGAAAGATATCGGCACTAGTTTGCTCCACTTTTAAGTTGGACATAGTAAAAAAAAACCTATTCTAAAAGCGCACGCCACCCAGTCTATTACTCAAACAAAAATATAAAATAAAACCATCGATTAACATCGACAGCCGTGATGTTTTAACTTAAAAAACAAGATAGTTTTTTTTAAATCCGCTTTTATTCAATAGCACTGATTTTCACTGCCGGGATAGTTATACTTTGTTCGTTGAGCTTTAATGACTGAGTAGCTTCTCGGTACACTTTAGTTTCATATAACGGCTAGCATAATATTTTCGAGCTAACGCAATTAATACAAAAACTGGGGATGCTATAACAATTTGTAATAGAGGTAAAGAATAGAAACCACGGAAGCTAAGTACCTACATTTACCCAGATTAAAGTAAAAGGCCATTCGCAATAGTTGGGCGGGATGCGACACTGTCAGCGCGGAAATAAAAATAATCGCCGAACGGAGACCGCAGTCGTCTGGCTGGCTGGAGATTAATGGAGCGTGTAGCTCCAAGGTCCCGAGGTCTCAGCGGAAGGGATATGAGGCGAGGGAGGCAAAATATAAAGGGTTGCAAGGCTAAGAGCGCGGGTAGGAGCCGGTTACCGTTAGGAGTACGCGTCTAAGATCTAATTAAAGCACATCCAAAGCTGTTATAAGACTGAGGTAATTAGGTAGTGTTGATTACTTTTACAGCCCCTTTAGCCTGATAGTAACCGCCGAAAATCAATTATGATGGCACATTTTCTAGCTTCGGTGACTTTAAATAATACTAATCAAGATTAGTAGAGGAAACCTTCCTTCACAAATACATAATAGGAGATTGAGTATCAGGAATGAGGAATATCGGTTCGAAACAAAATGGTAAAATAGTTTTAAATTAGCCACTATCATCATACAGAGTTCTCCATTTTTTCAGCTGCCGTAGTTTTCCACCACCATGTATTTTTTTAAATGTTTTTCACTTCAAAATATCAACCGATTCTAAAAATAATTTAACAGATATCTACGACGCGCTTTCATATTCCACAAATGAATTTTTTTATTCAATGACCTACCAATTATGCCAATAAGTTAGTCATTGTAGATGCATGATAAAATCAGTAGACGTTGAGAGTCGGCAAAGAAACAGAGTAGCGGATTGAGTCTGGTCTGGTGATTCTGATAAATCTGAAAAATCTACATAATAGGATTGATGTCTTACGTGACATGTATATTTCTAAACCGTAAATGAGCGACTACAATACAAAATATTCAATGTGGGAAGAACAAAATTATATCAACAGAAAGTTATTCGACAGCATGGGAACAAGCATAAGTCGTAACAAAAATCAATATGAAAATAGTGTGTTTGTAAATAGAAGATAGTATAATATGTAATAATAAAAAGCACACATAGTATTGTTCGATTCGCATGAAAAAATCGGGGTTGGTAATAAAGCAGACAGTTCAAAAGCTACATATAGTATTATTCAAGTATACCGCCCGATTATTCTACACCGGAAGATCTAGCTTAAAATGGGTACCCTAGTGGAAGCGATTTAGAGACAGATCGAGAAAGTGGAGTGACTGTGTAAAGAAAGCTTAGAACCAATTCGGCAAGGGGCAAATGACGACACCTACGGCATAAGTGATATCCTGCTATGGGGCGTATAATGAAAAAAAAACAAAATTCATAAGCACTGAATGAATAATTGGACGGATAGTTCAACAAGAACATTGAGAATATCGCTTGATTAAAAGCACATGTTCGTTATACACATTATTTATTTCAACCAAGTTTTGGCATTAATCATTTTAATTCATGAAAATAATTTGAAGTATGTAAAGCCAGGCCAACGAGCCACTAGAAATTGTATCGTGAAGTATGAAATTATTACTTTGAAATAAGTAGTATCAAAAATAATCATTTCCTATATATTGTTATCATTTGGCGATATCATTAGCAAGTGCGTAAAAACGATTATGTAGGTTACAGAAGATTTGAAGGTTAATTAGAGCCGTGAAAAAAAGCTCCTGAAAATCATAAAAGCAAATTACTCTCATTACGTGTTAAAAAAATATGCGTTCGCAATGCTTATTATTTAGGTTATACAGACTTTTTACTTTTACGTTACTGAGTAACGGTTTTAATATGTTTTTATTTGATAATCACAAATATATTTAAGGCAAATAACTTCAAAACATGTACAGGTTTCTGCGGTTTGATTGGTAGACGAATAGCAACCATTCATGATATTATCGAAGATGTGACTTCCTGTCCGTACGTACCTGAGTTTGTTTTACAGTTACGTATTTAACATACTTAGTATTTATTTCCCGTCGACGGTTTAGAAAATAATTACTTGAGGTACGACGACCGCATCATAAAAATACAAACGCATTATAGGAAATCGCTATACTCCACAACGCGTGTATTCAATCATATATATTAGTAGCAATAATTTTCAAACGTATAATATTTTCCAATTATAACTACATAAAATGCTATAATTCCAATAAATAGAATAATGTAAATTCATAATATTACTATGTATTTGATATGTACATTAAACTATATCCGCTACGATATAGTATGAGTATATGGATCACTATAAATTGTTAATCTTGATAGATTAAGAAGATAAGATAATTAATTTTAAGCCATGCGTCAAGCTCGTTGGGCAAAAAATACATGAGGAAACATACAATAAAATCTAGTTTTTCATCCGTTTTCCAGAGATTCATAAGCCGTGGACTAACCCGTTCAGTTGCCCCAAACGACAAAGTTCGTATATCCAAAGTGAATGCATGCAATCTATACAGAGCGGACATCTTCATACTGTATAAATTATGGTAATATATTATAAATATAAACTTGCCGCATGCCGTCAGTCTGCATTGTTAATTACACGGAGCGAATTACAACCTTCGATTTATTACTTTAACATAAACAGTAGATATAAAAATTATGTCGATGAAATTAATGAATAAATTATTATGTACGGTGTACGAAAAACTACGATAAATTTGATTGATTACAACGCCATTACTCAAGAAAGAATAACAAAACTGTAAGCTCTTGTAAACCAAGTCTGAACGAGAAAAGTTATTATGAACACAAGCTGCTTGGGTCAACAGCCTTAGCCGAAAAATGATTGTCACTCTTATTAAGGAATATGCACGTACTTGGCTCCTTGCAATAATAATTAAACACTGCATTAAAAAATCGTTCATTTTGATTAATGGTGTAATTGTCGCAAGCGATAGAGTTTACGAGTTTTACATATAAACCTTACAGCTTTATTACGATACACATACGATGCATTACTACTTACTAGGGCTGAGCCATGCTAGCTAGTGTGCAGGTCGTGCACCGCATAAAGGCACTTGAATACGATGGGTGCCTTTTCGTGAGAAAAATTAAGTAAATTTACCAGTATTTTCTACGTACAATGAAAAATATACTATACAATATAAGATACATAAAAAAATTAGAGATTTTAAAATATGCAAGGTATAAATCAGTCGATAATTCAATTTTGGATTCAGTAATTTATTTGTAAATAAACTTGTACAAAAACACAATTTAAAGTTTTTTTAAATCCAGAAAAACTTGGGGGAGGGGCGACAAAATGCGCTCAAGGGCGCCCCTTACCCACGACGCAGTACTGCTACTTACTATTATACATGTATGCATGTCGAGTAGGTATTATGAGAATTCACAACGGACAGATTGTTGATCCACTATCACCATCGCAAACGGGTAATCATTAGTATTATACACGCTGTACGGCATCTTTGAAATAGGCATGTGAAGTTTCCGCAATTGTGATAATAATTACTTAATACAACTATTGTACTGTATTACTAAATACAACTAAATATCAGAAAAAAGACCTAGTTGCGGTGAGCATTGTTCGATTCGTTTCTTGCTTATCAATCTCAAATAATCATAACTCACACTTACGAGTACATCTTCGGATATATCTGGTATCCATCATTAGTTTCCATAAAAGATTAAATCAATTTTCCAACATTCAAAAAATGGACATTTTAGTTAATTTAGGTAGCGTTAGTTAGGGTAGCGACAGTTTGTCTTTAAAGACATTATGATGATGATAGCGTTTAATACACTACATTTTTAACTCGTCACCTCTTTTTGCAAAGATCTGCTGATAACCATTGAATTGGTAAATTATAAAGTATCCGAAAATTCGAAAGGAACGAATATTTTTTGAAAATATTCATGCACTAGGTAAACAGACACATTAGTACTAAGTTTATTAAATATATTATAACTGTGGAATTGTTGACTAAAATCGATGAAATTCCTGAAATATACTATATGTTATTCGGTGATGCATTCATGTAATGTGATTTACATAATTATCAAATTGAATGCATATACAATACAATATACATTTTTTAAATACCATAATTATAAAAATGAATAATATAAGTGGGCGTAATGAGTCCGCTCAAAAATATGAAGATTATCACGATTTAACTATTTTTTTTTTTTTATATCATGTTCGCTCCCAAAGTGGAGCATATGGATCTACACATTGTGAATGTATCCACT
>JAGVSQ010005441.1:0-17735 GCA_022683975.1 Rhyacophila evoluta
ATGGGGATTCGAACCCGCATTCCCCGGATCGTTAGGCGCGCACGCTACCAACTACACTACCGGGGAGACAAAGTAGACAGATTACACAGGTTCTATTATAAAAAACGTATATGATAGCATCCACCGAAGCTCGCTTTCACATCATTAGCGAAAGTGAATTTGTTAAAAATCACCATTGTTCTCCGTATCGGCGGTTATTTCTGAACTTTGGAATAAAAAACAGCTGGCGTTCTCAATTTCTCAGGTTGTCATCAGGACACACATGCCAACATTAGCCAAAGCGTTATAATTATCGATAAGACCACGCATTAATCGAAAAATATGTGTCGCCAAATACTGTACACATTTAATATGTTTCCATTGTGTAGATTCAAACTTTCGGAGGGGATATGATAGAATACAATAATATAACAGTGTTTGGTGTTGTTAAATTGTCAATTATAACCATCTTGTTATTAGAACTTCTCACCGCAAGATTTACCGGTATAATATGAACATTTACCTTCTGTCATATTGACGTGGTTAAATTGAGCCGATCACGCGTTTAGTAATAAAGCAATATATCCGAGCACAAAAGCCGCGTACGTCGCAATAAGCTCGTGACGTTAAGCGCCGAACAAAACCGGACAGACGAACAACGACAAATAAGGACCCCTAATAACGGCTCGCGGGCCACACCTGCCCATGACACCCCAGACAGGCGTAATTCATTTTCTTTTGTATGCAGACGCAAACATGAAAAGCTCAACTGTTGCGGGCAAGGGAGTGCTCGCTCTTCTTGCCCTTTGGGTCACCTCATCGGTCTTTCTTTCATGAAAAGTGAATCAAGGGTTTTAATATGTTCGTAAGCGGACCCATTGTCAAGAAGACTAAAATTCATATAGTGAAAGCCACTATCAACTTCATATACAAAATACCCCACCAAAACACAAGTGATGCTGCTCTTTATAAACAATCTAACTAAGCCCAACAATACATATAATGCATAAACAAATACCGCATTCATAATAACGTTAATAATTTATACTGAGACATGGTAGTGCAAATACGAGCAAGTAATTTTCCTGTTGGCCGAGAGGTTAGTATACGCGCTTCGCATCCGGCAAATGAGGGTTCGATTTAAAAAAATCCGAAAAAACAGGACTGGATGATGCCGATGGGTTGAGAAATTGACTGACAATTAATTCTCGTAAAAAATAATTTATAAACATGTTTTTATATTGCAGAGATATGCTCTACGTTTGGCACAGATAAGCTAAAAAGTGGCACAATATTTGAATACATAAGCTCTACTTTTGGAGAGGATATGGTATGAAATTTGTTACAATTTTTCAACAAAAGTAAGTATAAATACTTTTAAATTTGATATACGGTCAAATTTCGTTATAACAAAACTTGTGGGATCACCCGCTTTGTTTCGTTATACTGAAATTTAGGTATTAACCACAGCGGGATTTGACCCATGTTATGGAAAATGAAGAAATACAATGTACGAAATGAAAAAATAAATTAAAACATTGCTGAAAATTGATTTAGATTCAAAAGAAATAATATTTATTTATTATTATATTTTTAAAGGTATGTTTATTAAAAATACTCCGACTTTATTGAAATAATAAATTAGTTTAGAACATTCATTAAATAATATTTTTATAAATGTTGTCTAGAGGAATTTCAATAATTTAATACAATCTATCACAGGCTTCACAATAAAATTGTAGTTTATTCAACACTATATTATTTTGGCGAGACGTTTCGAGTGAAAAACATGAAAAAACACGTTTTTCTCGAAGTATCAAATTAAATTTTAATGAAAATAGTACCTCCACCGGTGCAGGTAGAAAATACCTATTGCCTTCGAGATGAAGTACATTTTCTCATAAGGCACTCAATTTTAGCTCGCTTTCTCTCAATTAATGAAACGATTTATTCCAAGCCGCAAAATGCTAATTATAAACGAGCGAGCTAGTCGGCACCATCTGTTGGGGGAAATTAAGGTAATTGGAGAGGCCCACCGTTTCTCAAGCATAGGGGTTGTCTACGCCCACATGGATTCCACGAAAAATGCACACACGAAAATTGCGCACTAGATAAAAGCACACATTTACAAGTGATCACAGATACACAGTATGGAATATCAAATTGCATTTACTTAATTATACTACAGGTAGATTTATATATCTTATTTCAAATATACAAGAAATATTTATGTTAATCATCCATAAGCCCTTGGCATTAATAGGAATAATTGCAAATTATATATCCGTCTCAAAAACCTAACATTATCTTGCTCTTCTTGATAACGTCATGGAACGCGTATATGTTGTTCATGTAAAACTTATATTTCTATGTGATCAGTTTCACGCGTGTATTGTTCGCAATAGTCTAATATCAAGCATCAAGCTGGTTTATTCAACCGCGCTGACGGGGATATATTTTTTAATATTCTTAAAGTAATATCAGTAGTAAGTAATAGTCTCCACTTAAGATTCTTATGCACAACTATTACAATATATTTAGTACCACGATATTTATTATATTTAGGGGCTCTCAGAACTGGATGGTTGAGCAATAAGTTGATAACCCATCTTCGCCAAAAAAACTTTTCAAGACATGTCTTCACTATTCACTTTGTGGAGATATATATATACTCTACCTTCACAATATGTAGACATCATATTCTAAACTTTCGAAGCGAATATGGCAGAAGGACTGAAACATATTGATATTCAGTCTTGTATTATATTCCATTAATATATCAACTTATTTTTATTGTGATATGTTTAAAAACTTATGAACTTATGACTAAATGCAGATTTATATATTGATTTGCAGCGTTACGGAGAAAAGAAGGATGTTTTAATGCGAAATAAATGTACATTACGATGAATTTCAAAGACAAAAAAGTTTTATGTTTGATAATATTGTAGAATATTTGATAATCTCTATTATCTGTATTCTGTATCAGATAAGTTTTATTTTTTTTAAATTAAATAAAGAGCATATGCTCGTCCGTATCTAATTTAACAAGGAGCGCGCGCGAACCGTTTCGAGCACCCTTCAGTACAACTTTGATTATTTTAGTTGTGATAAAAATAAAAACTTTATTATAAAATAAACAACTACATCACATAAAAAATAGTTTAGAACCACTGATAATATATTCGAAAAGAAATACGTTTGCTTTATGAAGAATTCAACAAATTTCATTACAAGGGGAATGTTTTTTTTTTCACTCAATTAAGCTCAATTTATGCTAGTCTAAATCCTTATTTCGAGGCCTGCATGAAAACTTCTGTCATAAGTAGGTTACTCTTAATTTTTATTTAACGTAATTTTCAGTTATTTGGAAAAAAAATATATTGAAATGCCATGTTAATTTTACCTGTAACTATTAACTATCCAACGTATTTCTGATTAAATAATTATTTTTTTATTTTCACTCGAAAATATCACATTGAGATGTTGACCAAATGGAAGGGCTGACCTCTAAAATGTAGACTTGTATAACAAATTTTTATCTGATTTTTTTATACCACGTTTGCTCCCAAAGTGGAGCATATGGATCTACACAGTGCGAAGAACTGTTGACAGATTATTTTTCACGAGAATCGTTCATCAGACAATTGCTCAACCCAATGAGAAAACAGTCCTGCAAAAGATTTTTTAAATCCGACAGATGAGGAATCGAATCCGCATTCCCCGAATCGCTAGGCGCCCACGCTACCAACTTTTCTAACGTAGGAGATATTTTTATAGTCAGTGTATAAGGTCCTGAAATTAGAGTAAATGAAGACATGTCTTGACAGATTACGTTCCACGAGAATTATTTGTTAAATGATTGTTCAAAACAATGGGCATTTGGTCTTTTATTTTCGGATTTTTAAAAATCCACCAGATGTAGAAATCGGGCCCGTAGTCACTGGATGGGAGGTGCGTGCAGTAATCTCTCGGTTACCGGGGAGACATAAATTATAAGTTGCATAAATACCAGGTTCAAATTCCAAAGATAAAACTACAAAAGTTTTTATTGAGAGTAATAAAGAATTCATAACCAAACAAAGGTATATTGTGCGTATTAATATGCAATATATATTGTATAAAAAAGTCATTAACCACTAGTTTTTAAAAATGACGTAATTATTTAAAGTTTCCTCTAGATCACTTAGACCGGAGTTGGCGTCTCGGTCTGTGAAATATTCCAACACGGCATCCCTTCATTAAAAAGGTCATTACGAATTTTCGCAGGTAATTACTAAGGCTTTTCGGCGGATAGCGTTTCAAAAGTCACTCGCAGGTGTCTGCCAGCCAATGCCTCTTTTAAAGCGAACGTCGGAGTAAATTAGCTGAAAATAAAGAATGGATTTGCTGGAGATAGAAACGCACCATAATATATTTGTTTAAAAGCTCGATGTCTCCCCGATAACCGCGAGGTGAGCGTGCTCAATTTGGAGCCAGAGATTGCAACTTTGATTCCTTCAGCTGCCAGATTAAAAATACATATATTGAAAAACGCAGGATTAGATACCTACAAGTAAGATAAATAACTTCTGCGGAGATTTATATAGTCTATTTAAAGAATAGTCTTCACAACATTAAAATCCATTTAGTTCGTTATAACTCGTTCAAACCTGATGTATAACATATATGTTCCATTTTTCTTCAAAATCGATACATATTAGCACCGCATGAATAAAAAGTCGCTTTAGTTCAATTTATCAATTACGTCACGCTTACATTGCACCCTTTAGATCCTTGACAACTATCATAAAAACGTTGGCTAATTTTTCAGCACATAAGAGTTTGAATATCTTCAATTCTTAAATATTGACGATTGAAACTACGGTTTAATTTAAACTATACTAAAAGGATATTATGAATCCACTAAAATATATTAGTAACTAACTTCTTTCGTTATAAAATAATTTGTATGACACCGCAAAATAAGAGAAAAGGAAGAATTAAAAGCTTCCGCATTTTAAATTAACACATGACAATGTTTATTCATTTAATCTTTATATTGAATTAAATTAAAACAACCACTTCATAGTAAGGTTTACTGGATAAAAAAAAATATTTTACATTAGTAGAATATACTTATATTATTATTTTTTTACAAAAATAATTTCTATAGAGAACAAAATAAACTCTTCATTCTACCCGACTAAATGGTTTTTATTAGTTTTACGTAATTTTATATACCATTAATAATTAAAGTTTGCGTGATATCGGAATAAAATGTGAAATTACTTAAACACGTAAAAGCAAGAAAAAGTAATTTACAATTTCATGTAATCGGCCTACATTATTTTACGAAACGCTAATTTCTTTAAAGCTATTTGTAATTTTGTTTTTTTAGAAATTACTTTGGTGTCTGTTTTTATTTTACGGAATTGTGAGCAATTTTCTTTTTCTTTTTATATTTCTCACAAAATAAAGAGGTACAAAAATTAAATTATTGTAATGACTAATAAATGCGAATTTTTATTTAAGTTTTCATAGCATGCTATCTCTACTATTCATATTTAAATAAATCCTATCAACTGATTGTGTCTGATAAAAAAAAATTGAACTAAAAACTATTTAAAAACTATAAAAATCTATATCGGTCCTTATTAAGAGTCTTGACGTCAGTGTATACTTGAGGACAACAGACAGTATAGAAAATTTGAAAAAGTATGAAAATGTCACCCCGTCCCATTTATCACCACCACCCTCCCTGTCATATCCAGGCTAAAATAATTAATAAATTAGATATAAAAAATCTTGTATTCAACAGGAAAAATTATTTCGCTGTTTAATTTCAAATTAATAAAAAAACAGCCTTTTTGCCGGCCCCTAAAATTTTGTCGCTCTGGGCGGCAGCCTAGTATTGCCAAATGACTCTTCTGAAAAATGTAACCCAGGTCGCAAAGGAAGATCTCATTGGCCGTTCACAAATTTGTTTTGACTTTATATTTTCTTTATTTTCAACTTTTGATATTATCTGCAGCGTATTCAGTTGAATTGATTGAAGTTGAGAAGATTATTATCTAATGAAATAAGAAATAAATTCAAAAGAAAAAAATAGGTATATGTATAACAAATCACATATTTGATTAAATATTTAAGTAAGAACTTACATAGTTTTGGGCCAAATCTGGATGATTCGTCTGGATTCCATCGTCTAGGATAGAGACTACAACGCCCTTGCCAGTGTAGCCTTTTTGCCAGGCGGGGGCCACGTTCATGTCTAAGCCATCTTTAGCTCCACCATTCTGGAACAAAAAAAATAATGAATACATTGTAACAGTTTACAACAAGGTAAGTTAGATACTCATGAAAAAACGACCTGTCAAGATAAGTCTTCACATTACGATTACGTTTCGGACGTGGATATTTTTAAGCTGTAAATATCACATGTGTCATGTTTGCAGCGGACATAAAATTAAATCTATAGAGTTATTACTAAGTTATTATAAAAATAAATATTATTTTAATTTTTTATTGATAAAGTATTTTTTTTATGTCGCGTTTATAGTTCTCAGAGAATAAGTTAATAAAAATAAATTGGTCATATGCAGAAAAGATTGAACTGACTTTAGAATTTTTAAATCGATTGAGAATATCTCATCTGTATCTACGCAAAAATACATGTTCCTGACAAGTAGTCCCATTTAAAAATAATGCTAGATTGAAGACCTTGCATATTTCCAATCCTATATTTTCGCAAATATCTCAAAACTAACACGTAGTTAGTTGGATTTTTTATACATGTTACATGCATATTATATACATCCAATTGAAAGATACTTTAAATCTTTAAAAGATAAACGAAAATATCAATGAAATTTAGTGCATGTAATGTTACCATTGGAAACGAAAATACAATACGATCATTTATAAAGACAACCAAGGATTCGGAACATTGATATTATAGTTATAAATGTTATGATAATATTAATTTCATGAATAAACCGTACGAGAACGCTTCAATGTAATAAAGGGTTAACTCGAAGTGGACCCTTGTTCCAAATTGAGATACTTATGTCTAGTTTTGTAATGCTAAACCTTTAATTCGTTAGAGGGTCCGGCATAATCTCTCGCTTAACGTAAAATCTATTGATATATCATTAAAGTGGATTAGTTTTAATGGGACGTGTAGTATTTACAACTCCGGGAAGGGTCCATTAGACTATTTCTAATTAAGGATCCAGTCCACACCGCCTCCCCTCAGTTCAATTATTTAATCAAGAGATATCGGTTATATAATTGACATTCAATTTCGAAAAATAAAATGGGCCTCTTCTGTACTGCGAAAATACATATCAGACTTTCACATATAACGTGTAACTCAGAATACTTTTAAAAGCATTTTCGTCAAATTCACTATGTCATTTTTTATTCTTAATATAATATTTTAATATAGTATGTTAAGAAATTATAATTCATTACATACATTAATTAATATTTAATACAACAATACTTTCTGATCCATAAAATGACAATGGAATAAAACACCCTATTTAATATAAATAGTCTTTTCAACTAAATTTTAAAATATATTTTTCGTAAGTGAAGAGCTTTATTATTGTTTTTCAATCGTTATCATTTTTATACTGGATTTAGAAATATTTTCGATTATTTCAGAAGAGAGCTTTCTAGAATAGTCGGTGGTTGAACCATTTTTTACAATAATTGATGACTAAATTTAAAGCTTAAATTAAGAATAAACTTATTACCAAACAAGCATAATAAAGCACACACAGAGAAATAAAAACTGTTATTTATGACTTTGATTATTTGAACAATTAATATTACCAGTACCTAATCTAGTTACATACTAGAACTGAGGTGGGTTGTTCCAAGGTGAACTTATTCTACTATATCAAAATTGAAAAGATAATAATTTGAAAAAGTAATTAAAAAGTCTGAAAAAGCATACAGCATTTTTTATATGTTTATTTTTGTTTTCAATATATTCGTAAATAATTTTGTCTACTAGTTTACATACTATTAAATCCTATAACATTTAAGATGGTGTAAATAAAATATCAATGTAGTGTGGCTTTTTATGCAAATCAGAAGTGACATATTCTGCTTCTATCAATGGATTCTTCATAATACATTTTTAGGATATTTTTCATATAAATGTGGCCTAAACTTATTGATGTATAATATAAAATAACACGTTATATAAATATGATAAACACAATTAAGTCCCCCTCTGAATTTAAATCATGATTTCCCATTACCCTTAACGACTCTGGTAGTCACATAAACTACCATTGACAGGTAATATATACATTTTAATATGGACATAGGATAAAGAGTCACGATTCATCCAATAGAAACGTATTATTTTTGTAAATATTAATTCAATTAAATCAAGCTACCTTATTTATAAAATAAAAATGGCGTTGACAAAAGTAAATAACAAAAATAATAAAGATACAAAAATACTTAAGAGATAAAATAAATAACCGTTACATAAATAGAAAAATGTATCCAACAAACAATAATAATTGTTCCGTAGAAAAATATTGAAACTGTATTATTTACAAGCTTTTGAGTCCTGCAATAATAGGAATGTCGGTAGGGGTTAAAAAGAAAAATTGTGTTTCCATATCTTTCAGTTTTCAGCGTAGTACTGAAAGCCCTCGCACATGACTGAACGTACGGACAAACAAACATTGCAAATACTAAGACAAAAGGTCGCACAAACGTACTCAGTAGGGATTTCAATCCCGGATATTATGTTTAGTCCCGGAATTATGAAAATAATGAATTAATAAACCTACATTTATTAAAGGAAATTATTTTTATAAAAAAAGTTTACACACTTACTGATTACTTACCACGAATTATAAAGTAGTTATTTAAAGTTAATCGTTTATTTTACTTCCTTTTAATCTTCCATATACGCTACCTAATACTACATGGCGCGTTCAAGATTCCTCGTTGCCCGACAGAATTCTAAAGGTTTATCCAGGTTACCTGCAACCCGTAGCTTTGTTAAATACATTCTGAACATAGTATTTAGCAGTCTTCTAGGACATCGAAGGCCAGTTGTTTTAAAGAATACGCAGGTCAAGTTAAGACGATTTTGAGGCATTTGCAATATGTGGCCGAGCCATGTACAACATCACAGCTTCACTTTTTCAGTAACAAGTGGGTGTAAGGTCCGTTCTCTTATCTTCTCATTCAAACGAATTTATGCCACAGGATTTCTAGAATCCGTCGCAGGCATTTATTCTGAAAGCTCTGTATACAGTTATGTTGGGCGTGTATTGGGTGCTATGCTTTGCAACCATAGAGCAGTAAGTACTATTGGACAGGCGGTATTTACCTTTTTCTGTACATCGTGATTTTCAAATGAACGTAGAACATGAATTTCTAACCTTTATGAGTGGTAGCCAATTGACGAATTAAAACTATATAACGCGTAAAAAATATGTCCGTTTTTGTCTTGTTTTGAAATTCGAGACCGGGGAACAAGTTTGAGAAGAACTTCTACCATCTTTTGAACCACGGCAGAAAATTGTAAAAAATACTACTGTACATACACGATTCACAAAATCCCGGGATAATTAAATCGATAGGGGTAAAAAAAACCCCGATTCCCGGGATTCTAAATGCACAATGAAAAAAAAATGGAATGCGAGATGTTTTCATGCGGACAAAATAAACAATAATAAAAATGACAAAAAGAGGCCATATAAAATACCTCGACAGTATTCAACTTGGAACGAAAACAGGATTTTGTAAACGAGGCTTAAAAAATCAGTAACAATAATGTTTATTGTTTTAATCAAGAGAATATTTTCATTGTATCCGGAAGCTTATATTTTTTTTGTAGAATAAATCTGAACGGTGGAACGAAAATAAGAGGAATAAAAAAGATTATTTAATAAACGTAACGAAGGACGGATATTTTCAGATTTTACAGAATATGACGAAATTTTACGAAAATTATAATTTTGTTTCCTAACGCGATATCGTTTTTAATTAAATTTTTATATGAAATGCGTTTAGCTTACACTAATATCTCCACTAAAATAATCTTTATTATATCTTTCTGTGATGTATTTAACATATTATTTTCTTCCTAAAATGGAGTATATATATATATACTCCATTTTAGGACAAATTATGAGAAATTTTCAAAATGGTTTTTTGTTGTGCCCAAGACAATGTTGTCAATTTTTATAAATTATGGATCTCCACAGTATGAAGAGTATGATTAATTATTTTTTAGATGGTATGGTTGCCAATTGAACAATTCTGATTCTATGCCTTCCTCTGTCCTAATATTTCCTGAAGAAAAATACTGTTAGGTAATAATACTACGTCTTTAAAAAGTAATTCACTAGCTCACACAATTTATTTTCAGTTTGATTTTATGACAAATAATCTAAATGTGCCTCCCCTAGAGTTTGTTGTCTCCCCAAATTTTGGGTTTTATGAACGCAGGTTGAGAAACACAGCGTTATAGTTATAATTATGTATCTTTTAACAATTTAAAAAATACGCAGTCATGGAAATCAGCAACCTCCGTCAGCGTGTTTTTACCAAGACGAAACCACCATAAATAATTGAAAGAATAACTACCAAACTATCTCCAAAAACCTACAGCTCTGAGGTCTGTACCGTAAAGTAAATACACTTAATTTGATAAAGTGAATCTGCAAAATTTTGAGTGGCCATACCAAATCTTAAAAACACCCTCAACCTTAAAATACACAAATGTTCAATGCGCGAGAGATACTCGTCTGGGTAGTATTTTCAATGGCGGTTCTTACTGTTTACATATGATAAAATATTCAGTGTTTGCATATCCATACTACCAGACAGCAGAGGAGTTTACTATAAAACCCGAAAAATTGCAGCGTAGGACAAAATCCTGCATTTTAGCAAAAAAGCGTAGAAAGATTAAAAAATAAACCAATGGTAAGAAAACAAAAAAGCTCAAAATGCAATAGATGACGATTATTATACGAATATATAAATTAGTATACAGTAGCGGTTTCCAACATTTCGTGATTTTTTTTCCACGTCCCCTTACCTTTTATTTTTGAATGGCTATAATAATATATGGTATGGTATTATTTTTTAAGCTAAGCTATATATTTAGTTGAGTTATAATGCCTATTAATTTATTTAATACGGATCAGTTATCATTGTGAATAAAAATAGAATTTTTAAATTTTAATGAAACCAAAAATTTTGTTGTATATTACAATTACAAATATGAGTGTTTTTTAATAAAATGTATTAACTCAATTGAACTTGATATAATAATACATTTCGTGTATACGTGACGACGTATCGTTTTTTGGGTACCAGTTTTTGAATAATATGAAAGCGTCGAAAGAGTTAGATTATCAATTTTCAATGGAGCTTTTGCGGTGTAGTTTTAGAATCGTATCGTTATTATGGCCTAGGTATAAAAGTTCTACAGGTAGTTGGCAGCTTTTTATGCGATGAAAATATTTTTTTAGTCTAAAAAAAATAGGTTTCAACGCCAATTACTTGTCAGAATTTTCCCTAAAATCTTTGTAACGGAGTAATGATTTAAAACCGAACATCCCGTGATTGTATTTAAAAGCGATTAGACAAACTGAAAACTTTAAGCACCCATTTCAACTTTCCGTAAATACTCCACCTACCCTAATGTGTACTATCTGAAAGTTTGTTATTAAATCTTCGTGGGTGTCACCTGTAACCGACCCTTCAACCTGTAAAGGTTTGGGGCCCACACATTAGAGGGTAATACACTGAATAGGGCGCACGGAGCTCCGCCCTAATATGTCGGAGGCACTAACTAGAGGCTTAGAGAGGAACTTCGCAACTCATAAAATCTGTCTAGAACGATTATAATATTACAACTCACTATGAGTATTGACTGGCAAAGTTATTTAGTTGCGAATTCTAGGGAAACTTAACGAAATGTTTATTACTAATGACAAGAACGTATAACAAGACAAATAGTTTCGATTCAAGTATATATATCCCAATATATATTGTCAATAAGGTTAAAACCAAAGCCGTAATATGCAACTTATGGTGCATCAAATATTTTTTATATTATTTGAAGGATTTTTTTCTGTATATATGTATTATACATTGCCTTACATTTTTTATTAGTTAGTTTTCGTATCGCGGAGCAAGAACAAGAACATGTATTACCAGTTTGGATTAACAGTAATGGGTTAATCAAGAAACTAATTATGTTAATTATGGGGACTCTTAAGTAGTCTCCTAAGGGCATCTGGGAATTTTTCAGTGGATTTACGTTTTACGTACGTCACGTCTAAACTCATTTGACAACCAGTAGTGTAAATAATCCAATAATAAAATACCATTATAACGATTAACCGGATCTTTTTGCATATCAATTGAAAGTCAGATTTGTGAATTATGTGGAATAATTTCCATGTATTTTGAAGAAAATCACCAAGGTTTTGATAAAACTATCAAATCTCATATTTACATATCTCTATGATCGCAGCTGACGAAATACGATTTAAATGTCAAATCAGTACTAATATTGTTTTTTGAAAGCAAATAAATATCCCTGCACTGAGCCACTAAAATTACTAAGCAATGTTAGAAATAATTAAAATATGCTCATTTCACGATCTCCTATCGGATGATATAAAGCCAATCAAAGATTCAATGCGGCTTGACGACAAAAAATATATATATATTTTTTTTGCATATACGAAGGTTGAGAAATCTGTGATATATACAACATTTTTGAACTTATCGTTAAAAAGAATACTAAACAAATAAGCAAGAAGAACACTATTGAGTTTCAAAAATTTGATTTAAAAAGTGTGGCACAAATTCAATAAAGCAACCAGAAATTATTTGTAATCTTCTCAAAAATCGTCAGATTTTCTAAATAAAACGAAGCTCGAAGATAAAAAAGACAAAACTTATATAAAGTAATATGATTTGGAGATAAAATTAACGAAGAAATATATTCATCGCTTTTTCAGACATTGTATATTAAGCGTAACAATTAATATTTCTCTCACGATTTTACGATATAAGTTACAGGATATGCTGTCACTTAGAATGTCGTAGCAGCGTCTACGTCGATAACATCTGTCGCGACGCGTTAGTTATAAAAGCGGGACCGCAGATAAGAACACAGATGCAATTAAGAAGTGAATGATTGATTTTCCCATTAATATAAAAATAATCAGAAAATCCTGAAAGAGTACTCTTATTTCCAGGCTTAATTGGATATAGTTAAGCAGAAGACGTCCAAGCCACATATTAATTTTTTTCATTTTATTGCATAAACATAAATGCTTTATTATGACAGCCAGTCAGAAGAAATAATCGCAGTTATTTTAAGCCTGTAAATAAACAAGTATTATCATAATGTCACTTTCATGTGTTTTTTGAATAAATGTACGTATGTATTGTTCTATTAAAGAATAAACAGGTCAAGTTAAGACTTCTAGAGGCATCATCAGTATGTGGCCGAGCCAGGTCCACCGTCGCAGCTTCACTCTGTCAGTGTTTAGTGGATGCTTGGTCCGTTCTCTTATATATCCTCGTTTTGCAACTGTAGAGCAACACTGACAAAATGCATGCCTTGAGCAGGCGACTTTGAAGTTGCTCCTACTAATTCTATTCGAATAGCAATTTCACTTTGCGTAATACCATCTTCGGTAATGCGTACTTCCAGATTTTTATGAAAACTTTAATATAAAACATGCATAATTATCTAAAATATGGCTTCTTTAAAATACGTGATTTTGCGTAAAATATAGTAAGTACACTATCATTTTTTTTATAAAAAAGCGATTTTAAGCTCTCGTGTGTCTACTTTATTGTGTAAAATAGCCATCTAATATTATTTATGGTACACGCTATAACATCCTACAGTAGAACTTTTTGTAATGTTGTATAAAAAAGCTCCAAGAAGAGATTACACATAAATATTTAACCGTTGCAGTACAAAAGGATTTTTAATCATATTCATAAATCAGCCAGTTACTGGGTGTAAAATATAGTTGCAGGGGTATTAAATATTAAAAACTAGTCTCGATAAAACACGCTATGGAGCGAAATTATAATGCCGGCATAACAAAAGATGTGACAGAAGGGAGGAAAGAAAAAATAAACCAGGCGCTGCCTTAACGCTGTGAACCGACAAATATTATATTGGATTAGCTTTTATAAGTCTAAAGTTACGCAATAACTCATAATATTCTTTATTGGTTATACGTGAAACGAAAACAAAGCATATGTTCGGCGTTCATATGTTATGTTTTTAATATTAAAGGGTCACATTGTATACATATCTCTAAATTTATGTCGCAAGCCATTATCACCGCATTAAGATTCAATAAACAATTCAATATTTTGTTGCTGACCAAGCAATGATAATGATTAGTTACAAACTGTTATATTGTATACGAGGGGAGTATTTTTAAAGTGAACTTATTCAACTTTGTCAAAATATGAAAGAAGAATTTGGACAAGTATTTTTGTATTTAGCTTACAAATGAGTGGAAAAAATAGATATCAAATATATTCAAAATGAAATTAAACACCCAAAAACATATTATGTGGTTACTTTATTTAAAAATTACTCTTTGTAAATGTTCTTTTTTTAATTATGACATAATAGAATCTGTTCACTCTGGAAATATCCCTCTCATATTATGTCACAGTTAAAGTGTCAAATTCCAATAATGTCAGTGCATGCAATGTGAGTTTTGTTTGAAACTAAAATTTGTTAATGATTCGATGGATGTTTCTACAATATTACTATTGTGCTCTGAATCCGAGTTGGGTTTTATGATCGATGCCATTTTAGAATACATTACGAAGATATTACAATGGTCCAAAAAAATCAGACACCGAATCTCAGACTTACTTGAGTATTTTTCATAATTCAGTATTTTAGTTGTAGAATTGTATGGCTGCTAGTATAAAGTTTGTAAAATGTTTTTTTTTATTTTTATTGATTAAGTCTCTTATGTATATTTTAACTGATTTAATTTGACAGAGCATACACTGAATAGTGAATGTATTTACTATCGAAGTTCGCATTCCAGCCGTATTATACTAGTATGCATTGAGTTTGAGCGAAATGCTAGCAACAAATAAATTACAGCTTTTCCTTTCAACTCTTCACCCTCCATTTCATTCTGACACAAAAGTAAATAGGCTACTAAAATCATTTTGATGAAAGTCGTTTGTACTGCCAGGCTTAAGCCCTCGCAACCTCCACCATATGGCGTACTTTCCTCTCCTTTGACCCCGTCGTTCGTGGCTAGACCGCAACAAAGAGAAAAAATGACAGTCAATAGCTTCCACGTTATGCCCCAGAAAAATCTTCATCGTGAGAATCGTGTAAGAAGTATCCCGATCGTGACAGGGAGGTTGTATTGTATCTGTCAGAATCGATGTTTGTGGTTTTGTAATTGTTTCTCATTTGAACTCTGCACTTAGAAAAGTAAATTAATGATAAAACATACTATACATAATATGTATTAAGAAGACAAAGATATTCGACATTTATATACAATATTATACAGAATTTCAATATATTTTATATGATATTAGTTCACGTCTTAACAGAAATTGTATACGAAGCCAAAGCATAAGCCGTAAGACCTTTGAAAACGTAAACTAATATTTCTAGTAGATGTGTACTATGTGATAATAAAGGGTAGACATCCCTTTGATATGAGAATGTCGATTTCACGTGTAACATCGAGTATCGTGACGTTATAGTCTGAGACGTTTATTAATATGCAATACAATAAACAGGTTTTATAAAATATATTTGATCTATAATATTATATATTAAATGAATGTCAAAAGTAAGGTATATTCAAGAGTAACATTTTTTAAATTCAATCTAAGTCATTTAAGATACTATTATATACGTTTATAAAACAAGTGATTGTTGTAAATATAAATACGATGACAGTGGTTTTTATTTTTTGAATGACACGGTGTTAACTATGAGTTTAATTGAAAATAATATGGCACGCGTATTATTTAAATATAAAGTTTTCTGGTATTTTAAATACAATATTACTTATAGCGAGCTTAAAGTTTTAATACATGAATAATAATTCAAAACTCTAATGTGAAAAATCGAAAAAAATAATTCATGCTAGAAAAAATCGAAATAATCGCAGAGAAATTTTCTAGTTTTTGAAATTGCAAAATATTCGTAGTAGCACAGCAAGAGGCAATTTCGATTTAATTAAAATGTTGTTACTGTGTGATAACATTAAAATTAATATTAAATACTGTCATTGTTGTTATTAATCGTTGTCACATTATATTAAATAAGATTTGTTAACTTAATATAAGGTTATTCAAAATTTCCAAAAATATCATGAATTTCAAAAGAAAAGTGGAATAATTATATTATACTATAAATAATACAATTCTATTGGTTCGATAACTAAGCTCAAGCTAATATGTAAGTAGCTAAATTGTAATAAAAGCTTATAAAAAGCACTCTGGATGCATGACCATTCGTATGGGTAACGTTTAGCATTCGAAATTAAGTATAGTTAGCTAAATTTCAAACGCCAAACGTTACAGCTGGTCATAAATGTAGAGTGCTTTTTGCAACTCGGCGACTCAAATGTCGTAATAAAAAAAATACGTTATCGATATGGTTGTCACCACATTCCGAATACTTTAAAGATTTATCTCAGTTAAATTTAAAACACATCGACTATGTGAATTGGCATTTTTTGAAACACTAGTTTTATTTCTATTTTCAGTCCAGGTTTCCTTAAATTTAAATAAAAATAAAAATAAAGTCTCGTATATAGGTTTATTAGATCGATCAATTAGGTCAAGTATATAATTATAGTATCCCCGACAGCTGATACGTTAGCGTGTGTGCTTTAAGGTTAGAAATTGTGGGTTTACCTACTGCTGCTGAATTGAAAAAATCCAAATATGCCTAATGAGTGAAAAATATGTCTTCAAATTGTTTTAGATTTAAGTTTTATATAACCCACTATTGCAGTGGACACCTCTAAACTGTGTAGATCCCATAAGCACCAATTTTGTAACGGGTACGGTAGAAAATAGTAAGACACAAAAATTCATAAATATGCAAGTTTTCTATTGACTTGCCGTGATCCGTAACCTTTAACTACTTCCCGCAGTGTTTTTTAAATATTGTACATAAATTCTCAGCGTGGAAATGATTCACAATGCAAAAAGTTGAAGTCGAGTCAAACTATAACGAACTGCTTAAGTTATATCTATTTGAAATATATATCAATTGGGTTTTGATATTGTATGTGAGTGAGTGGGTTATTGAAAACCATATAGAAACACAGGCATATAAACTAATTCATATAGTTTCCTAGAATGTTGGCTGATCCAACACACTTGAATCTGCTGACGTTGTTATGGATATTATTAAAGTCGAAGGCACCCCACCCCCGCATTGTTATGAGATGGCGTGGAAAACTGGATGCGCCCTGTCACAATATCATGAGAAGTCATTGTGATATTTACTTCAAAGTTCGTGAGTCGATACTGCTGCCTGAAATGCTTCTCTGTACAATAGAATGTCAATGTGACATGGTTTGCACAAGTTGAGCAAATTTATTTGCCATCTCGCAATATAATTACCTAATATATATTACACCTTACCACTTGTGTAGTTTATTATAGATACTGTGATATACGATATTTCAACTTCGTGCACTATCCATTGGGAAATACTTGCGTAAGAATTTTAT
>JAGVSQ010005442.1:0-17729 GCA_022683975.1 Rhyacophila evoluta
AAGTGCGGTTCATTGACGACTAAACGAAAATCGGCAATTTCATATGAACCGACCTTTAATATTAATAATAGTACAATATTATATTATTAATAATATTAAGAATAGGTATGGTCAAAAATTTATTTTTAATTGAGTAAATTTTATATTTAAACTTTAAAGTCGAAAACTTTAAACCACATGAAAGTTTAGTATGTATTATATTTTGTAAATTGTAAGTATGCAGGTTAGAACAAACTGCGATTATTTCTGGGTGTATATTTCTGGTTGGGTTTCTTTGTCATATTAAAGTATTTATGTTTTCAAAGTATTTTATGGAATAAAATAAAAAAATTCAATTTGTGACTTGACGTCTTCTGCCTAAACATATCCGTATAATATTGGATATACGTATCTCCAAGTATAGTCCCATATACTTGAAGCATAGATAGGAAATAATATGAGCTTTAGACGAATTTTCAGTATCTAAACGTTCCTTATTCCAACGGGGCGACCTCTGTCGGGTGAAAATTACACTTTTCTGATTACTGTTGCAATCATTGAAGTCGCACATTTGTTACCAGTTGAACACCGTGCGAGGCAAAAGTAGTGGGTGGCACAAGTGAAAGCAAAAGGCGAGATGCTTCCTCCTTAGGGCGTGATGAACGAGCCAAGATAGTGAGGCAAGGTGGGTTAGGTATGGTTTCCAACGTTGCCTATACGCTTTGTACCCATACTTAATACACCCACTTAATACATGCCCATTTTATCTTTATAGTGTGTATACCTCACTAATTGCCTCAATACACGTTTCATTTATTTATATTTACCATGGGTATTTATAGCATTTTATATTATTAGGACTGTTATATTAAATTTAAATACTGACATGGCATATACTACATCTTTCTTGATTATTAAATTATTGAAAAACGTACTACTTTAAAAGTTATTGAATATTTTGTGGGTGCTAATTTAAATTTTGGTCGTTTTGTTCTTGGATTTTAATTAACACTTAACCTCTGGGCTACTTTTGGCAAATTCGCAAAATGCGCTCAACGTTTACGAAAATAAACATATTTACTAAAATACTTTAAATATTTCAATATTTTTTGTTTATTGTCCTAAAAATTCTATGCGAAAGAAATTTATTATAATCTCAGTATTATATTATTATCACAGCTTATATAATTATCACTTAAAACTAAGATATTGCAAATTTTAATGATTGAGAAAAAATATAATATAATCCTCATCGGCATTAATAAACTCATTCAAAACTTAAGAACGTATTTAAATGTCTTACTGAAACTGAAAAAAATTATACTAAGCCAAGGAAGACGAATTCGGTTGAAAATGATGGGTTAGGATAGAATAAACTTAACACACCTGTAAATTGATATAAGGAGTCACGACATTTGCGAACTATAGAGCGAGAAATTTTTCTTATAAAAATGTAGTAAGAATATTTTACTACAGTTGGCTGTCAAAATATTTAAAATGTACGGTACGGAACGTTCTGAGTCTGGCAGATAACCGCTGGAGTACACAATAACGTAATATTACGGTTCCCGCAGGCCAAGTGTTAATATTATATTAGTTTTTGCCGAAATTTCCGGAATTATTTTACTATACCTTAACCCTTTGTACTATACCTTTGAGTAATATGAACCTGCATGAACATCTGTACGCCTTGTCGCCTTGTTTTCAAGGCGATTCTTTTATTTCTCAATGAAATGCTACCATTTTTTAAATATAAATACAAAATAGATCTTTCAGTGGTATGTACAATTCATTATAATTATACTAGAAAAAAATACGTAAAGAAAAAAAAACTTGACTTTAGCATTGAAAAAATCTCTTATGCCCTTTAAATAATTATAATAATTTGTAAATAAATGAATGGTTGTTTATATTGTTCACAAAAATACATAAGATGTCACATAAATGAGGCATATGGCATCAAATTTGATCTCAAGTGCTCCTTTGATCCCGAAAAGGCAGCGGCTACATGTGATAATGTAATACACATTCTTAATACGATTGTAATTTGGAATAACTTTTCAGCTTAATTTGTCTGTTATTTGGAAACAGAATAGCATTGTTTACCAATCTTTATATTCAATTCAATTGATTTATCATATTCATTGAATTGATAGCGGTGAAAGCTTTCAGTATTTAAAACGTGTGTGCATAAAAAATTAACTCACTAATGAAATGGGTAAATTAAGAAATAAAGTTATTTAACGACGTAGAATCAATGTTCATATAAAAAAAACTACCAATTCAGTATACGTAACTAAAGATATACAAATAAATGTTCTGTTGTCTTTATAATTTCTAAAGTCAACATTGTTAGGCATATTATTTTGTTTCCATAATACGAACCACGACGAGGAAGACATTAATGGGTGTATTGTGAGCATGACTTTCCTTCCTGCTATATACCACTTACTATTACACCATCGACTATCGCTAGATATTTTATGTTAATTTAATAACTTTTAATTATATTTTGTTCATTGCTTGGAAACAGAAGAGTATTTTTACAAATCGGCATATTAAACTTAATTGATTTATGATATTCGTTGAATTGATAGCGGTGAAAGATTTTAGTGCTCCATAAAAAATTAACTCCTTAATCAAAGCCTTAAATATTCTGCCCATTTTTTGCTATCCACAAGATTTCACAAAAATAAAAATAGGACCCGCGAAAATGTAACTAAATCCACGGCTCTTTCGAAAATAAATTCATTATTAGGGGCATAGTGAACTTTATTAACTGTTTTGGGCAAACGACATCATCGTTGCAAAAATCTAAGCATTTTTTTGCTAGGGAAATGTTCAAAAACGGTAGGACAACGCTAAATATTTTATGTTAACTTAATTACTTTAAGTTAATTTTGTTCATTGCTTCGAAACAGAAGGGTATTGCTTAACAATCAGTTCTTCTTATTTAATTGATTTATGTTTTACGTTAAATTGAAAGCGGTGATAGATTTAAATGTTTAAAATGTCTGTGCATAAAAAAATAATTAACTTGTGAAAAGGTTTATATCAAGGTTTCCCAAACTATGCTCCGTGGAACCTGAATAGGTGTTATATGGTGCGACAATTTGGAAAGGTTTTATTCACTATAACACATTTAAAGATCTTCTACTTCTTCTTCTAGATCTACTACTACTAAGTAATAATCAATCTTTTCTGATATCTATGACGTCGTGTCTAGATATCGCATGAAATATATGGGGTAAATTGTTTTTACTTGGCCGGCTGACAAGTCTTATCAGTTTAAAGACAGTTACCAAGATTAACAGAACGGCTAGCCACGCTAATAAATATTGTTCATAAATTTGATAAAGTTGATAAAGATGTAATGAACTCAAAATCCAGGAACAGGCTTGACGCCACACCGGATATTAGAATGCAACTTATCAATATTGTGCCTGATATCAAGAAGATATGCAATTCAAGGATGCTTTATTTATTCATATTTTAATGCTTATATTATTTTACTATACATTTTTTATATACCATGTTTGCTCCCAAAGTGCAGCATATAGAACCACACAGTGTTAAGAAATCCACTCCGAAAGAGGAATATATGGATTTCCGCAATGCGAAGACATCTGATCAGATTACTTTTCACGAAAATTGTTTGTCAGATAAATACTCAACCCACCCATTGGTCCTGTATTTTTAGATTAATAAAATCCAACCAAATAAGGAATCGAACCAACATTTCCCGGATTGCTAGGCGTTCACGCTACCAGGAAGATTATATTATAGTTCGATATAAAAAAGTTACTAAATAAATAATGTTTTTTGGTTAGATTTTTTTCAATTCACACTAGTAGGAATTACCTAACCCAAAAAATAAGTAAGTTAAAATTTCCGGGTTAGCGATGTGTTTCATTGCAGAAATTTTTTGGATAACCCTGGTTTATATTTAAAAAAATATAAATACTTTTGAAATGTGGATGTTGCTTTTGAAGTTGCATATGCATGTCGCGCGGAAGTCATGGCTTATGACTTTTATTTTACACTTCAAAGAACGTTAAAAGGATCTAAGTACTCAAACAGGAATCGATAGAAACTCTATTGCGGGTTACCACATTGTGCAACTATCAGCGTGGCGATGTCTACGATCAAGAATTCCCTTTAAGCGACTCAACGAGTCAAGTACCACATTTTCCCCCTCGTGCCAGAGTGCCTGCTTGCCCGTACTCCCCCATCCCTTATACTACAACCTTCTTTCCTCAAGTCAGACAGCTTCTTAAATTTTAGGTTAGTACGTGTTTTTTTCTTAATATTAAATGGCGCATAAAGATAACCAAGCTGACTCCAGACCACTTCAGTGGCCAATTTATTACAGACCACCGTGGTTTTGCCGCTAATCTGTCAGTTTGGCCTTATTAATAAGCCAACATGTCCAGAACAGGATGCTAATCACTTTCTTTGGGACTTTCCAAGAATTTTTACGAAGAGTAAAGAGTTACTTAAGTTGGTGCAACCAGCTGTTGGACCCATCAGGCCATCCAACTTGAATTTCATTGCATTACATATTCTGTACATCTCTGATAACTAACTACCTGAAAAATCGAGAACATCAGCTTCTTCTTATTGGGTCCATCCAACTTGGTTGCCACAAGGGCGAATTTTATTGCCTTTAAAAAGTTTTCGGAGTCACACGCCAAGCGTGATAATCTCTTCACATAAATTTCTTGACCAAATAAGTTTCCATTTTTTCAATTAGCTTTTTTTATCATTATATTTCTTTTAACTTCAGCACATTTAAGTGCGTGGCAATCTAAGTCTTGGGTAATTTATATTTACTCCCAGGACATTGTCGATATCATCTTCGTGGCGAGCAACAATTTAAAACTAATCTACCAGTAATAAATAAAAAAATGGATTTTATTCTTTTACAGTCCAATATCATCTGGGTAAAAATGAGTTTGGATTACTTATGTTTTTTTTGTAAATCTCTTGAATACTATTTATAAATGTTAATTTTTACTCTCTTCTCTTAACTTTCATTTACTTTAGTTCACTCGTATAATTTTTCAATGTGTCTACTAGAGAAAAATAAAAAAAATATACATACTTTAAAAGTAGATTTTTTCAAATTTGTTTTTGTCTAATCGAATTATCTATAAGGACTTATCTAGTGACATATATTGATTACTATGCCTCTTATAATATAACCTCCACGATTTTAATAAGTAACATAATCATTCAAAAATCTTTTTAAAAACTATTTAGCTTAAATAAAACACAGCTCTCTTTTGTCATTCACGTTATGAAAATTCTTAGGGGTTAGCGTGCCCGCCTAGCAATCAAGAGAATGCGGCTTGATTCCCACATCTTTCGGTTTTTTAATAATCAAAAATGCAGGATTGGGTGCCTATTTGGCTGAGCAATTATTTGACAATCAATTGTTTTAAAAAATAATGTTAACACCTTTTAATATTATGGATATTTTAGAGTAGATAGCTTCACACTGTGTAAATCCATATACTTCATTTTGGAAACGAACGTGTTATAAGAAGAATAAGTAACACAAATAAATCTTATTTAAAAATATCTATTATGTCGATGATAATATGAACAATAAACTAGCTCAAGGTTCATACCAAAAAATCTAATTTTACATTTGCACTTCACGCTTTAAAGGTGTACTTTAAAAAATTTAAGGATTTGTTAAAGTCTTAAATTATATTACTTTGTCACAGTGGAATCTAAAACAATTTCTTCAAACTACACATTTTTCTCTCTAAAAAAAAAACATGCTTAACACTTAATATTTTGAGACGGAAAACCTTGCGTGCAAGATGAAAAACTCGACACGAGAAAGCCTGAAGAGTGGGATCGCCAACATTGGCATGTGATATCAATATATATAATTAGTTTAAGTATTTAAAAATATATATACATTTCAATGATGTAATTTTTTTTATGGGAAACGTCTATAAAGCAAGATAGATATTTTTTCATTGACCATGGACCTGAATAAAGTATTTCATTTTATTCAAGTCAATTTTTCATAAACGCTTTTATTCAACAACAACAATGTATACAACTTTATACATGTTCTGTAAAAAGGGTGTAAGCTAAAAACGCCGATTTAGTAACTAAATTTAACTTTTAAGTTTGAAAAAAGGATGGCCTGTAAAATTTGCGCCAAAAAATAAAACTTCCAACACATCAATATTTTTTGTTGTTCTTGAATAAATTAAATTGAATTAAAATCATATTGAATAGATAAAACACCAGTATTCTCCTTCATTCACTTCAAGATTGTGTCCATGTAGTATTTTCTCCCTGGTAGCGTAGTTGGTAGCGTGCGCGCCTAGTAATCTAGGGAATGCGGGTTCGACTTTCCATCTGTCGCATTTTTTAAATTCCGAAAATACAGGACTGGATGCCCATTGGGGTAAGTAATTGTCTGACAAACAATTCTCGTGAAAAAAAATAATCTGTCAAGACGTCTTCACAATGCAAAGATCCATACACTCCACCTTCGGAATGTACTTTTTTACACTGTGTAGATCCATATTCTTCACGTTGTAAGCGAATATGGTATAAAACAAAAAAAAAAATCACTTTGACGTAAAATAATTAAATATATTTTTTGTGCTCTTGTAAAGTTTGTTCCACGTGGGTTACCTCGTATTTTTTCAACAGTCGATATACATCTACGTTTTTTTACGATGAAAACAACTTTCCGCACTTTTATTACGTAATTATCCACATAAAACGATTTACCATCACTGATCGTACTCGTACGTATTCTTTCCCCGCATAGGTATATTTGTTTACGCAGAAATATACACGGCATCGTATGAGATTATACTCAACATTTTTAAGGATGTTTGAAAATTTAATGTACACTTGTTTGTGTCCGTGTGTGTTCACATAACTTGTTTTTCGGTATAAATTTCTTCGCCAGAAACGCAGTATTTCAAGTTTACAGCATAGGCTGAGTTTGCCTCAGTCTCCCCTTGTTTTAACGGAAGATATATTATGGCCAATGCAAAATGTACAAGTTATATGTAATAGATCTTAATTTATTCTCAGATTCAGTTGAGTTTTCTTGCTTTCGTATTTCTTCCCAAACGAATGTGACATAGAGAATCAAACATACACATTACAAAATGTAATTCGTTTCAACTGTGTTTGGCAAAAATTGAAATTCGACAACATATAATATTTGAAAATTGTAAATATTCTCTTAAGTCTCCCGGTTAGCGTAGCTCGTAGCGTTGCACCTAGCAATCTGGGGAATTTCGGTTCGATTCCTTGTTTAGTCGAACTTAAAAAATCTGAAAATGCAGAACTGCATGCCTATTGGGTTGAGTATTTGTCTGACAAACAATTCTCGTGAAAAATAATCTGACAAGACGTCTTCACGTTGCGGAGATCTATATTCTCTAATTTCAGCGTGGATTTCTTCGCACTGTGTGGATTCATATGCTCCACTTTGGGAGCAAACATGGTATAAAAAAAATATTCTCTCCGTATAGTTTAGTGTGCACGTCTCGTTACGGGTTCGATTCCCACATTTGTCGGATTTAAAAATATCCAAAACCATTGAGTTAAGGCTTTACCCAATTCCTTATTTAAGCAATTCCTGATAATCAATCAAATCATGTCTTCATATTGCTAATATCTCTATATACTCCACTTTCAGAGCGAACTTGGTAAATAAATAAATATTTAAAAATTCATAATAATTTTCTTTTACGGTTTTTAAGGTTTTTTATTATAAAATGTATAAGAACCTTCTGAAGGATTAATAAAAAACGACTAAATGTGTATTTTGAGTTTCACCATTGGATATCGTCAAACTGTATCTACACAAACGATGAATAGGTATTTAGAAAAAATGCATAGTCAAGTACTAAAGTATGTCTTTAAACGTATAAATTATTGATCTAAATGCAGTTAAAAAATAAAAAATATATCAAAAAGTTGGCATAATCGAAAGCTTAATCTGCAAACCAGCTAACTCCACCCACGGTCAAAAAACCGATTTCGATACCATTTTACTCAGCTTTAATTTGCTATCATAAAAAATTCAACCGAGTTTCAATTACATTGCTTATATCTGTTACAATTTTCCAGTTTCAATTTTTATTATATCGACTGTGGAAACAAAATTACCCCTCAATTTTTCAAAATATCTTTCATTTTTCAGAACTTCCACCTAATCAATTTTACTGTTTTTTTATTAATAACTTGTTAAATTAATATCATATTTAATAAATAAAACACCAGTTTAAGTCTCCATGTACTTCAAGATTTTGTCTATGTAATGTTTTGACTTTGGCTCAAAATCATTAAATAGACACTTTTGCCCCCCTGTAAAATTTTTTCTCGTGGCTTACTTACATTTTCTTTTCATCAGTCGATATATTTAATAATAGTTCTTACTTGTATAATTTACATAGGTATTATAACATATTCAGAAATTTTAGTTATATCTGAGTTTGATTCTATACGTCACTAATGTTTTTCTCCTGTGACAGTATCTTTTTCCCATTGGTAGGCGCTCGCAAGAAAGATTTTCAGTCAAAACAATTTCCATTAAAGACGTTTTTCTTTTATTTATTCTTAGGACGATCTATCTACTATCATAAATTAAAGCATAAAAATATCGGAAAACAAAAACAAAAATGCGTTAAAGAAAAACCACAGCATTAAACCAATCCGTGTATACCTATCATTTTCACCAAGGCGTGATAATCGCTTACTACTGGTGACAGATATAGCACATAAAAACAAAACAATATTTATAAATAGAGAGCTAAAAAGATAAATACTTGTAATGGCATGATCTTAGCTACAATAAAAAGTGTTTTATAGCATAATACATGTATTATTGTAGCGTGAATTTATTAATTTATAATGCTCTATTAATATTAATAAAATTACAACCAAATCAACTATGGAAAGAGAAAAGAACGTAACTCACTAATATACATTTTACAAGATTTTCAACCAAAGTCAAAACGTCACATAAGCACAGTCTTGAAGAGTATGACGACTAAGGCTAGCTTTGATTTGCGCAGTATAATTTTAATTTAACACGCTTTAAAGAAAAATATATAGAATATAAGTCGGTCTAACCAGCTGTTGGACCTATCGGGCCATTCGACTTGATTGCCACACGGGCGAATTTCTTTTCTTTCAAAAAGTTTGCGGCGTCGCACGGCGAGCGTGATGATCTCTTCACATAAATTACTTGGCCAAATAAGTCTTCAGTTTTTTTTCAATTAGCCTTTTTCATCATTCTATTTCCTTTAACTTCAGCACACTTAAATGCGTGGTAATCTAAGTTTTGGTTAATTTATATCTGCTCCCGGGAAATTTCCGTCGAATACAGTAGATTGCTTCTCGATATCAGAGCTCTGAGATACGTTTGTTTAAGGCCAGGTTTAAGGACGGGCCGGGTGGATGGTGGGCACATTACGTAGAATATAAGTAATTTTTCCTGGTTGCAAATTTTTTTAGAAAAACCAATAGAAAGGAAGCTCTTTTTCCCGGTTGAAAATGTCACACGGCATCCTTTTTTAAACTTAAAATCTAAGTTTATACACACATTCGAATGAGCGTGTATTAAGTTGTAAACATCTTGATTACCTAATACAAGCTATTTTGACAAACTGAGGGTGACGTCCTTTTTCCTTTCCACAACCGATATGGATGTTCCCAATGTTTTTAATACTATGCCCGTCCTCTTTATCACAGTGCTAACCATATAGTAATAACTATTTCAACTCTTTAAGTAGTATGGACGTACATGTACATCCATGCCCCTTGTCGCCTTATTTTCAAAGCCATTTACCATTTCAAAATATTATCATTTTTTTAAATATACAGACTAAATAAATTTATAAATAATATGTGGAAGTCATTACAATCATATCATTTATTTTCAGGCTAGAAAAAAGTACGTAAGAAAAGAGTTAACTTCAGCATTGAGAAAATCTTTTACGCTCTTTCGATAATTATTATGTTTTATAAACAAACGAAAGATTATTTAAATTGGTGTTCACAAAAAATATAAAATATAATATTAACAGTCCTATCGGTTCAAATTTGTTTTCAAGTACTGCATTGATTACGAAATAGGATTGGCCACATGTGGTGAAGTTATACACATTTTTAAAATTTGTAATAATTTTTAAGTTTATTTTGTTTATTATTTGGAAAACGAAGAATATTTCTTACAAATCGGGATACCCAATTTAATTGATTTTGTGATATTAGTTGAACTGATAGCGATGAAAGATTTTAGTGCTGCACTCACTAATGAAAGGCTTAAATATTCTGCCCATTTTTCGCTATCTACATGATTCTATCGAAATAAAAATAGGATTCGCGAAAATGTACCTAAATCTGCATCTCTTTCGAAACTAAATTCATTATTAGGGACATAGTAAGCTCTGTTAACTGTTTTAGGCAAACGACATCAGCGAGGCAAAAATCTAAGCCCCTTTTTTGCTGGGGAGATGTTTAAAAACGGTAGGTCGACGCCGCTCTGAAAATCTTATCCTGATAACTTTAGTCTCCAAGGTGCACTTATGCTTGAGTAGACTTTCATAAAATAAGCGAAATTTCACGCCACCGTACCGCACTGCTCTAAAAGTATGGGTACTTAAACAGGGCTGTACATTTTTAATTTCAAATCAAACATTTAAAAAAAATCGAAATTAAAAACAAAAACACAATTAAAATGTCCCTTGGTGGCAAAGAAGACACTCGCACTTCTTTACTGGTGATCATTTTTAGTAACTGTACAAACATCAAAAGCTTGAGGAGCTTAAAGCTTTCCTCAACCCTTCGAGGAATATGACCGCACATGTGCTTCCGTGGGCCTTGACGCATTAATTTCAAAGCTCTTCTTTTATTTTTAAATAAAATGTTTAAATTTCTTTCAATATTAATACTAGATAGATATATTAATGATAAATAGAAGTCATTACAACTATATCATTTATTTTTAAGGTAGAAAAAAATACATAAACACTTCAAAAAAAAAAAGGCCCTACACTCTGTAGATAATTATTATGTTTTGTAAAGAAACGAATGATTGTTTATATAAATTTTGGGTGCCAGTATAAATACAGTATATCATGTTTTGGTCCGGTCTGCCATTGCGACTTAGTTTCATACGAAGGATATTTTTTCATCTTTAAAAAATTTCCAAAATCTTACGACGAACGAGAAGGTCTTTTCTCAACAAAGCTAGATAGTAACAGTCTATAATTAGTTAGAATAGGAATCACGCACGCTCTAGTGCACGCCTACCAAGGCCTTGGGAAACTGCTCCTGGGGTACTTCTGGCACTTATGAAGATCGTTTCACGTTCGTCACCCCATGGTATAGGCCAGCATAACGGGTGTGAAGGCATGGCAAGTGGTGGAGGGGGAAAAAATTATATCTGATTTGTCTTCCCGGTAGCGTAGTTGGTAGCATGCGTGCTATCTGGGGAATGCGAGTTCGATTGCCAATCAGTGAGAATATATTTAAAACCCAAAAAAGCAGGACCAGATGCCCATCGGTTTGGACTATAATTGTCTGACAACCAACTCTCGTGAAGAATAATTTGTCAAGATTTGCGTTGCAGAAATAAATGTAGTCCACTTTCGGAACGGACATCTTCACAATCTGTAGATCGCTATGTTCCAATGTCGTAGAAGATATGGTAAAGAAAAAGATCAAATGATGACAGTCAAACTTCCTGAAATGCCTTTAATTGGCTGGAAAAAAATACTCGTAATGAATTACATAATTTAAAATATATTTAACAATATAACGAATTTGCCACCATTAATAATTCTTATAAGAGTCTACTTTTATGCGATTATAAAGCTTTAAACGAGTGCAACCCTGTGTTTTAAGAGGTTGTAATATTGTAGGAAGCCATTATTTTCAGAAGTTAAAAAAAACTCCTCAAAGCATTTCCTGTTTCCTTTAATCTGTGTCTATTTTTCAAATGAACGCTACTTGTTTCGTATTCAAGCATTGCATTTTTAAAATCTACACCTTATAAATATATTATCATTTAATAAGCATTCTATTATCTTTAAAATCGTAGTCAAATTAGATGCACTGTATTAATTTTAATATAAAACTCTATTTATGTTAGGAGGAGGTTTAAGGAGGGAGCACTTTTCGCAAATTTGCAAAATGTTCTTAACGTTTACGAAAATTATCATAGTTTCTAAAATGCTTCGAATATTTTAATAATTTTTATTTATAGTACTCAACATTCTATGCAGAATCCATTTTCAACATTTCAATATATTATTATGACAGATTATATAATTATCACTTAAAACTAGGATTGTGCTAATTTTTAATGATTGAGAAAAATGTAATAGAATCGGCATAAATAAACTTACTTAAAATTTACAAAAATATTTAAAATGTTTTTCTGAACTAAAAAACAGTGAACCAAAGCAAATAAGACGATTTCGGTCGAAAAATGATAGCCTAGGGTAGGATAACTCTAAAACGCTTTTAATTTTTATGATGAATGACTATGTTTAAGAAATGTAGAGCGAGAAAAATTTCTGGTTTTCTAATAAAAATGTATTAAAAGTCTCTGAATACAGTTGGCAGACAAAATATGTATAGTATGAGGCACAAAACGTTTCGAGTCTGGCAGATAGCCGCTAGAGTACACAATCGCGTAATATTATGGGTCCCGCAGGCCAAGTGTTAACATCGAAAAATTAACCAATGTGACGAGTGAATTAGAACCTTCGTTTTTGATATTTATTTTATGAAAATTTAGATTGAATATTTATCAAAAATTTTAATTCAGAGGTCCAGCTTGAGGCTTACACTCAAAATGGCCAAATAACAAACGGATATATCGTCAGTTTTTTTATCTTGTTACGACAATCAAAGCTTAAACTATTTCATTAAATAAAGTAAATTATTCTTAAACATTTTCGAGAATATTAATTCGAGAATAATAATACTAAAAGTAGTTTGACTTCGTGAGAATGAAGAAAAATTAGCTAACGAAAAAATTCCTCTCAATTAAGTTAAAAGTCATGTAATAAAGCTAGTTAGGACACGCGGTGCAAATCCAACGTCCTGGAAGACCATGGGGTATTATCCCAAAGATATATACATATAATTAAAGCTAACATAATCTGAGAGGAATTAGAGGGATTGGAAGGTGGCACAAGATCCTGTAAGAGCTGGATAATGGATATACGGTACTCATTAATAAGACGATGTTAAAGAATAACTAGGCTTATTTTTATCTACAATAAGACAGCTTAAAGCCATGTAGGCGATTCAAATATTTTCATATAGTTCAGCATTCAATTTACCCCACGTTTGATTTAAACTTATATTCTGACTTAATAAGGCATCGTTGAAATAATACTACATACGACTTTATCTTTTCGTTCAAACAGATATTGCTTTCATGAACATTTTAATACTTAGGAAGAATTTATATAACTTTTTCTTATTTTATCATCACTGTTATGCTTTATGTACGTATACTTATACTTAATTCATCTTTTTGACTTTGTAAATTTTAATTATTTTGGTAGATATCTTAAGCTATTTAAACTTGTTAAAAATTGCCGGATTTCTACCTGGGCGTTCTTGTACGGACCACATCCACAACTTACGTTCCCTTCTCCAGTAAAGTTGTGAACTGAACGGCCTGTTGTTATGTGAACTATGAGAAGGCATTCGACAGTCTCGCTCTATATGATACTAAACGCATACGGGATTTCTCCTAAAATAATTGCCATCTTCAAATCTCTGCACGGAGATAGTAAACGCTGAGTCAGAATCGGCGACACAGTCACATAATAGTTCGGTGTCACCACCGGAGTCAGACAAGGATGTGTTCTTGATTCGTTCTTATTTATAGTACCCTTCAAATTTATTTTACGAAAATCAATACCACCAGACCGAGGAATAATAGTTAAATAGCAGCCAAAAACATTGACTTATCTCACCTAGTAAGAGTTGGCACAATGTGTTAATATAATTATAACTTGTTCTATAGGTCCTAAGATTCTAAAATAGGATCAGTAACTCACTAGAAAGGCTTTATTTCTTTTTAAAGTGTCTTTTTTTATAATATACAATTTATTGACTATGGGAAAAAACGACGTAACCCATAACCTAACATAACGTAAACATAACCAATTCTACAAGAGGCACAAAAAAAGTATATTTGATTATTTTACGTCAAGTGAAAGCATTACATAGACACAACCGTCAACCTTCATAAAGACTTAAATTAGTATTTTATCTACTCAATATGATAATAATTAAATAAATTATTTAAGAAAACAGTCAAATTGATTAGTTGAAAACCATTTTTCCCGGTCGCAAGTTTCCGAAGCCATCCTTTTTTCAAACTTAAAAGCTGAATTTATACACTAATTCGTCATTTTTAACGTACATCCTTTTGATAGAACGTGCATTAAATTGTATACGTTGTGATTGTTGAATAAAAGCTATTTTTTAATTGAGGGTTGCGCCCTTTTATCCTTTCCACAGTCGATATGTTTACATATTATATAAAAAAATTAATGTATACAATGCTATTATTTATTATTCCTTACGTTGTAAATATTTAAAATCAATATGTTAAATTTTATCAACATGTGAAATAAATAAATTTGCAAAGTTAGTGGACCAAGATAAATTAATAAAGATCAGCAGCGTTGCTTGTTATGAAATGTTTTTAAATGCGATAAAAATATTGTAAATCGTTTCACGTCATATTATCGATGAATTTATATGTGTGCCTTGAAGAAAAGTTACTGTATTTTTAAGAAAAGTTTCCTCGAGAGAATTTCCTTTATCACATACCAAAATATTTTCTGCAAGTTTTCACCGGGGTGTATATGTAAATCAATCATAGACTTCAACAAACAAGTGGAAAATATATTTTATTTTCTATATCCATTATTGTTGCTGCTTAACTCGAAAGATACTTTCACCATTCTATAGGGTGAGGATATTTTGAAGTATATTATGTATGAAAGTAAAGATAGTTTACCTTGCACGAAACCGTTTATTTTTCTACGAAAAGGGTTAAAACTTAAGCATGTAAAGAGCTATGTATTATTTCATGGGGCAATATTATTTGTGTTATATGCATAGAAACAGTGAAAGAAAACTATATATATAACCATAATTAAATATGCCATTATAACAGTAAAAAATATAGTTATTAAATTTAATATAACGTAAATATTTGTCTCTACGGAAGCGTAGTTAGTAGAGTACGCATCTACTTAATGTGCCCACCATCCACCTACCTTATCTTTACACCTGGTCTTAATCAGGCGCATCCCGGAGCTCTGATATCGAGAAACGATCTACTTTATTCGATGAGAATGTCCCGTGAGTAAATAAAAATTCCTCAAGTCTTACGTGTGCTGAAGTTAAAAGAAAGTACGCATCTGGCAATCCGGAGAGTGCGGAGTCTATTCTCCATCTGTCATATTTAAAAAATCCAAAAACTTAGGACTAGAAGCCTATTGGATTGAGCAATTGTCTGACGAATAATTTTCGTGAAAAATAATCTGTCAAGACGTATTTACATTGCGTGGATCCAAATACTCGACATTCGGAGTGGATATTTTCACTCTGTGCAGATCCATATGCTCCGCTTCGAGAGTGAACGTGGTATCATGATATGTCATTTATTATATTGTATAATCTTCATATCGAGTACGGAAAGGAAAAAGGACGTAACCACCAAAGTTTTCAAATTGGCTTTTTTCCATAACCATAAGGTATACAACTTAACGAGTTCTATCAAAAGGATGTAAGCTGCAAATACCGTATTAAATTTGGCTTTTATGTTTAAAAAAATAATAGCTTGTCAAATTTGCAACCATAAAAAAGGACGTTCACCAGATCAATTTTGTTGATTTTTCTTAAATATCTTATTAAATTGATATCAGTTTGGGTATATAAAACCCGAATTTTAGTCTTTTTGCACTATAAGGATGGGTCTATTTAACATTTTTACTTTGGTATAAAATCATTAAATATACTTTTTTGTGCCTCTTGTAAAAAAAATCTGTTGGGTTACGTCATTTTTCTTTTCCACAGTCGTTATGTTGAAAATTTATTGCTTGTATAAATTTTTATATTAGACTTCATTTCAATAGATTTTTAGTTCAAACTAAAATTGAACTGATACAATATATCGTCGTATTACTGACAAAAGACGTTAAAGGGAAAAGGTGAGCTTTGAAATAATCGTGTTTTAATGTTTGAATCTTTATGTTAAATAGATTTTATGACAATTTCTTAAAGTATAATCATTATACCTTAAGAAATTGTCGTAAAATCTATTTAACGGAGAGGCTCAAACATTAAAACTCGATTATTTCAAAACTCACTTTTTCAATTGAACGTCTTTTGCCAGTAATACGACAATATGATGTTTGAAAAAAAAAGAAAACATTTGAATGCTATAAGAAGATAACACATACTGTATTTAATTTCACTTTTACATATGCTGCGTATGTCTAGAAAGATGTTCACATATTAGGCGCCTGGTTTTATGAGAAGGCTACGCAGCGGGTTCGACGATCTAGTTGTATTTTGCAAGATTACGTCATCCCGCTACATCCAAGCAATCAATTCCCCATCAACGGAATAAATACAACTATTTATTGAAAAGTGTGAGAAGTGTGATGAAGAAAGCTTTCCGCTTTCTTGAATTTACTTTTAAACAAGTATTTTTTTTATTTTATTTTGACTTCAAAAACTTTTTTTTTTTATCAATACATATATATTCTTCTTCTTCTTACGCCATCCTCGTAAGTGCAGCATATGGATCTACACAGTCTTGACAGATTATTTTTTGCGAGAATTGCTTGGCACATGATGGGTATTCAATCCTGCATTTTTAGATTTCGAAAAATTTGATAGACGTGGGAATTGACCCCGGATTTCTAGGTGTACACGCTTACCTCTACATTACCGGGGAGATAATTTCAATTAACAAATAATAAAAAAATTAATTGATCAAAAAAATATGAAAAAATAAGTTAAAAAAGTTTAGTCCAGCTTTAAAATATTTTCTTATGCTTTTCCGATAATTATTATAATGTGTAAAGAAACAAAAGATTATTTACATTGCTGTTTGCAAAAATACGTAAAATGCCCCATAAATCAGTCTTCTGGGTTAAAATTTGTTTTCAAGTGCTTTTACGATTCCGAAATGAAGGTGACCACGTGTGATAATGTAATATACATTCTTTCAATTTATTTTGTTGATTGTTTGGAAATAGAAGAACATTGTTTATAAATCGGCTATCCAATTCAATTAATTTTATGATAATAGGAGAATTGATAGCAATGAAAGATTTTATGCCTTCCTACACAATGAGCAACTCGGCGACGATGACGACAGCAGATGACCAATAGCAAGACACCCTTCGCTGTGATTGGTCACATTCCGTCGTCGTTGTCGAGTCATTCTCTGTGTAGGGAGACTTTAGTGCTTAAAACGTGAGTGAAAAAAAAATAACTCAATAGTGAAAGGACTAAAGTTCAAGAATGAAATATAAATATTAATTTTTTATTACAGAAATTAGTACTATCATTGATTTTGCTTGGTAACGATTGATTTTAAACGATTTTATAAATTATTTCAGAGAAGATTTTAATATTTTATAATAGTTAATATTTTTGACTGATGGTGCTTGATGGGAATTGATTTTAAATTCTAA
>JAGVSQ010005443.1:0-17727 GCA_022683975.1 Rhyacophila evoluta
CGTCCGCCGTTTTTTGTTTATTTTGACCATTCCGGATAATCGAGGTTCTACTGTATATATAAATATTTAAGATTTAAGTAGGCCCAAAAAAATCTGTGAAAATTTTTTTCTCTAATTTAACTTGCATTAGATCTTGTATATTTTTGAAACATGCAGTCGATCGAATATAGGATAAGAAACTCACAATGGATTATCTGTTTTCAGTTTGAAATACAATGGTTTTTTAAATAACTCATATAATAAACATTATTTTAAAACCGTATCAGCTGAATAAAATATTGTTTTAAGTTAAGTGATATGGATTCAGTAAGTTGAGTGTGATTGACTAAAATCAATCTTCATAAAGATCTAGATTTATTATCACCACATTGTAGAAAAGTACATTTGTGCCGTCTTAAGAGTATAATAGGGATTAACCTCATGGCTGCACATCACTGTATTCCTTATTTTATTTTTATTTATTAGGGTAATAGATTGAAAAATAAAAGAATATTTTCTTAGTGTATCACAATAATTTATTTTATACAAGTGTGTTACGAAAACATCTGTAAACATCTTGAAGGACAATCAAAATTACAAAAGAGAAACTAAAAAATAGCTACAACTATACAATAATAACAACTGACAATAATATGGTTTCATATTTTGCATTTCTTTCTTCCCTTCGGAGGTAAAACCAGTTTTAATTTATTAGTGTATTATGAATCAATGTCATAAAATATATTTATTTTTAAATCTATAGTTTAATGCGTACAATTAAGTAAGATAAAAAATGAAATTAAATAAATATGCAATAGTTTAATATAATAATAATTACAAATTATTTCTACCGCTTTATCATATAATTAGAAAGAAAAAAAAACAAAATGAATTGTTTTGTTTTTTGAAAAATTTAAGAAGAATAAAATTGAGTTGTCAAATAAAGAGTTAAAATAATATATAATAATTAATTCAATAGGTAGGAAAAATCAAACAGAATGATGAAAAATTTCATTTCATGGATTAGGAAAACCATAATATAGAGAAGACTTTATCACTGAAATATATTTTGAATCTAGGACACAAATTCATAATATTATATTATTTAATAAGATGATTGCGATGTGATGATTATGCGAAATAGTTTCGGCTAAAAAAGGATCACGATAATAGTAACACATACATATATGAATGAATACAAATATTTTAAACAAGAAGCTAAAAAAAAAATATAACATATTACATACATCGACCTTACTGCCCTGTGATAATATATGAGGAATTTTTATTCAACTTTACATACATTATATTCAACGGAATATACAGGACAGTAAGAATTTCCTCCCACAGTTTGAACTTTTACATATGCTGCAATTTCATTTAAATGAAGAAATTGATTTTAAACCTACAAATAAAAACACATTCTTTACCCGGTGTCTGCATCCATTCTGTTAAGCAATTATACAACATGAGAAAAAGCTCATAAAGAATCTTTGAGCTCGATGAATTCGCATTATATAGCATGTTAAGTTAAAACTTATTAGGTATGATGAAAAAATGTACATATTAACATGACTTCCTTTCGATCGATCACCCAACTGCATAAAAAAATCATCTATTCTAATCAATGACATCAATACATTAAGCACACTTTACGAAGGTTGCAACTCTTACGAATCTTAAGATGCTACAAAACGTGTAATTTAGGATTAAAAAAAACATAATTAAAACCTGCTTTAAAAATCTAAAACGCACCGTCATCGAATATTATAAATTTTTGTGACAACTGATAATATGCAATTATTTTACTTTAGTATACATAACTCGCAAATAAAATCCTTTATTTAGGCCTGCCTAACACGGACGACCAATTTGCAGTCAATACGGCCATAAAAATGCAGTTGCATCTCGGCATATACCCATTCACTAGACACCTTAAGTTGTTTAGATAATTAATATTCAAATCTACTCTGTAGCATCTGGACAGATACTCAATTTATAATTTTTGTGGCAACAAATATGCACGATAGTACGTTTGATCCGATAGTTAATTAGATTAAATTTGAACAATAAGGCAGTTAAGAGTTACCCTGGACGACATACACAACTATTATATACAAAATACATCCTTAAACTCTAGCAGGGAATGGATCCAAAACGCAAATACTGGCTAAGTTATAAGAAAATTTCAAACAGAACCCAGATAAAAATAATATTAACACTGAGAATGATGGGAACATTTTTGATTATTTATGTATTTACATCACAATAAAATTTATTTTAGATGAATTGTACTCCATTAACAATGTAAGGCTGTGAGTTTCAAAATCACCTGCGAATCAAAGATCATTTTCAATTGAACGAAAAATTCAGATCGATAATCAACCATCAGCGAAAAGAGTCAATGTTTAATTGTGCTAAGTAGTAAATTTTACCATTTATCCGTCAGCCTACGACATATACACTAAATACAAATCGAATGATTCAGTCAACGAAAAATGATCCGTCGTTTTTATTCCAGGAATACGTTATTTTAGAATCTAAATGTTAACATTCAGTTGGCACTGTATTAAGGCAGTTTTTATTCCCGCGAGGAGAATTCAATTGTCTAACATTGAAGTAATTAATCACTGGTATTTGTACATTTAAGAGTTAAGCACCATTTAACTAATAATATTATCATATTGGCCAACACCTTCTCTACGCATCGAATCAAAGAACTGGTCAGGTTGTACTGTCATGTATCTGGTCACACAGTCAATACAAACCTTTGTAGCAATAAATCTACTGATTCGTATGCATTTCATTATTTTATATATCATCGAGACTATTTAAGTTTTCCAGCCACTCAATATTACCATAAGAATCATACAATAGTATAATCAATATATAATTTAATTATATAAAGTTATGAAATTGGGTGAATGAAATGATATGAATAGTTTCGAGAACATTTCAGTGTACTGTTAACAATTTGCAAGTTTATTTATTATTTAGTGAAATATATAATATTACAATGCATGTATGCGATGGCACAATCCTAACGGTTATCAATCTTCCATAAGTATTACAAAAATTAGTAAAACGTCACTCTGGATTAGGGGAAGTCCAAAAGTAGAAGGAACCCAGCCTTACTTGAAAAAATCAATACACAGTTTGTGCACTGCGATTTGATAGCAGGCGCACACGGCCCCAATCAAATATCAACAAAGGATTGCTCTGTCGACGTGGTTGATAGGTCCCCCGTTGTGTTTGTGATTGTGAGTCGATACAAGATTGCAACACTGCACTTCACACTTGGGGCAGTCATACGATGACTCTGAAGATTTCCTAACGTCGTTGTCATAGCTGACACAAGAATTGCAGCTGCTTCCGTTACTCCCACTGTTGGGCGAAATCAGGGGATTGTTTTCTTTGGCGTGAGATTTTCCATTGACCGCTTCGAAAGCCTTGCAAACTCCAGATACGGACTTTCCCGTATAAATACCATTTGATTCACATTTTTTCTCAGGAGCGAATTTAGAAGCGTCTGTCTGGAATTTCTTGCAAAGGTTGTGTACAGAAGTGGGTGAGCCGGGGTGTGACTTGCGGCTGACTTTTGGAGTAGATGGCGCGTCTGGAAAGGCCGGAGAGGTCTCTCTGTGATGTGGATGTTTCAGATGTGCTAAAATTGAGTTGCTTGTTTCATTGTCATCGCCATTTTGATCCCCATTAGTATTGCTGCCGTTTTCGGGTATGACAACGCACAATTGAGAATCTTTATAATTTTCAAGTGACGGAGTCAATAAATTTTCCAAGTCTTGAGTTGTGTATGAAAGTATCGAGTCTTCATTTAGCCAAGGATGTTCCAAGCATTGCTGAACTGTCATGCGACCTCTGTAAATATATAAACATAAATGTATTAGTTTATAGCCAAAATGAAAAATAAACTTAAAATTTTAGCTGCTCCAGCGCTACTAGTAACAAAAAATTTTATGGAAATAAAATCAGAAGAGAAAAAACTATCATGGATGAAAGTGAAATTTGTTTTACTTTATGAATTTCTTAATGTGTAGTATATGAGAAAATAAAAATTGGTTTCATAAAATTTAAGATGAAACAGAAAGTCATTAAAAAGAAATGTGAACAATCTGTCATCATAACATATTTCAGAGAGTACTTATATGTATCATTTAACTATTTCCTGACCAACTAAATTAAATATTTCTTATCATGCTATTTTTTTTTTTGCAAATGTTTATATGCAAGAGAAAAATTAACAGTAAAAGTAAACATACTTGGGGTCAATGATGAGGGCCGCCCGAATGAAATCGAATGCTTCATCTGAGACTTTAGTGAAAATATCTTCCGGGAAGGAAAGGGCGCACTGCGAGATGTTAAGAAAGGTTTCCTGTTTGGTGGAACCGGCAAAAGGGCTGTAGCCGCTTAGCAAGACGTAAGCGAGAACACCCACCGACCAAATGTCCGTTGACAGAGATATTGGTTCATATGATAGTATTTCTGGAGCTGAAAATAGAACAACATTCACCATTAATACTTAATAAGATATTAAACAATTCATTTAAGGCTTCGAGCAAAAGGGGCGCTTAAAACTATATCAGAGGTAAAATTTGTGCCCTTTGACTTCTGTCTATAGATGGTATTAAATTCATTGAAATCAGTTCAAAAGATTATGGCGGCATAATCTACCTTTACATATTTAAAAGTATATTTTGAAACATCAAACTATTAATAACAGATGGTATAATCGAAAACAATAATGTGCCTTGTATTCTTTGTTATAGTTATACGGTTGATGGTCTGGACAATAATAAAAAATATTCTTTTCTATAATACTCACCAACATAATCAGGAGTACCGAGTATCTCCCTGACCTCTACGCCGGGCTCAATTAACCTGGATATACCAAAGTCGCACAGTTTGACCTCTCCGCCCTCATGCAGGTCTTTAGTGAGCAACAGGTTCTGTGGTTTAATGTCAAGGTGAGCGAGGCCGCGAGCATGTAGATGAGTCAGCCCTTCGAGAATATGGCGCATGGCACGTCGCGCATTTGGTTCATTCACACGCTCCTCATCGTCCAAAACACGTTGCAGCTCGCCACCAGCAGCGCTGAAATAATTCAATATATTATTTGACATGGGAAAAGACTCCAGACGATGCATTGACTCAAATACGATAAGACAATAGGGAACAAATAAGAACCAAGGTATTATAACTGATTTTTCATGGGAGGTGAGGTTGGCTAGTGACTATTTGTAAAATGCAACTTTCTTAAAAGTTTAATTGGACAGAGCCAACACAATTCCTGTCCATCTCATCTACTGTTTCAACATCTACATCCCATCAAGAAAAAAGGTTTTAAGAAGAAATACGACTACCTCACACAAAAAAAGAGAAAATAAATATGTATTGAATATTTAGGGAAAAAGATCCATTATAACTATGGAGAAGTAGCATTAAAAAATATATGACTAATAATGTCTGCTTACAGTTCGAGGACGAGAGCGACTTCCGTCTTAGCGTCGTACACTTCGTGCAAGCGCACCAGCCTATCGGAATCGGCGCACATGGCTAACACGGCAACCTCGTGGTGGATCTCCTTGGTGGTGTCAGCCAGCCGGCGCCGCTTTCTGATGAACTTCGCCGCGTACTCCACGCCGCTCTCCAAGTGCCGGATCTTGCGGACCGATGCAAATTTTCCTCTGAAAAAAATTAGAAAAGAAATTAAACATAGTCGTAATTATCCCAAATGGCTATCCATTGTCTCCAGATTTTGTTGTGGATTTATAATATCTTCAATAAAAATTGTGGAAAAAAGCATACTTTTCTAATGTTTTCAAGGATCAAGTGATAAGTTATTTAAAAAATTTGTTTGCGTTTAAAACTCGTAGCAAAATAAAAAGAAACATATTCGCTAAGCCGATTTTCAGAATAAGTTCGCACGCAAAATCCTGTAGTGATGCAAAGTTATGGAAGTGCCACTGATGATTTACCAGCTCCAGGTATGAGAGTCACGAGCAGAATAAGAAAATGATAATTGAATAGTCGGAAATGAGAAGCGACACATTTTTTACTATGATCACAATGAAACCTAGAATAAAAAACACTGACAACAATTTCGATGGCCGACCATTGATACTGAAATATAACAAGAACCTTGACCGAGATGAAATCAAATTCGGCGATACTGGTTATTCACCACTTCAGTTATACAACACAACACTGGCGTATACTATACAGTGTAAAATACTGTAGATATTTATTTACTCACTTAAGGCAAGGTTGGTCGTGCAAAAAAGACGTTCGGTAGTTGTGAAGATTTCTCGCGAATTCAAGAATGGACAAGAGTTCGATAACCCTAGACGCGGCCTAGACTGGTACACAAAATATGCCAGATGGACGCTACGAAAGAACCACAAATATTATGATAAAACGATGTAGAAAATATTACGCACGCACGAGTGATTGATTGTATTAAATGCACTGCTCTGTGATAGAAACGAAGATTCTCTTATACGAAGAAATGATACAGCCCCGAATTGGTGTAATACAACCTAACTTCTTATTGACCAGGTCATCTGAAGACAATTATCGGAAGAAATTGGTACGTAGCTAATACACGTGCCAAAGAAGATTATAAACAAATAGGAAAATAGTATCTATTATTTTTTTTATAAAAAACAAACGTTATAATGATTAACTAGCAGGTATCTGTATCTAGCGGATCGTAAACGTATTTCTTCTTACGGATTTAATTGAAAATCCTCAGCAACGCAGAGGCTGATAGGAATCGTGACTAGTTATCCTGGCTTAGACCTACTACGGTCAGGATGAGTGACCGCATACCATATGGCACGGAGTGGCAGAGTGTAAAAACAGCGGCCCTTCAGTAGAGCGCCGTTAAATGGTTCTGACGATGGCGCGACAGGTGGCGAAAGGTCAGAAGCGAACCGGCGCCATCGCTGAAGTTAAATTTCATGTTCTGCCCATCAAGAGTAGAGCGCCCGGGAGCCTATCTTGCGAATCACGACCTGTATCAACCGGTTCGGGCAGGAGGAACATCGTCAGATGATGATAAAGTCATAGAAAACACGTACGAAAAGTCAGCCGATGAGTGGCAAAACACCTTTCGATACTTTCATCGGTCGAAAAAATGTTCGATTCAAATAACCGAAAACAATAGCGATGTAAAATAAAAGCAAAAAAATGTCACAAAGAAGTCCGAAAAAGGTAGCGGAGAAATTTATTATTTATTATCAGCGGCGAAATAAAAATCGCGACAGTGATCGGATAGGTTTTTTTTTGCCGAACAAAACATGATCTGAAAATAATTTATAATTTACAGCGCAAAAATAAAAACGCGCAAGGATGGCAAAGCATGCCGGTATTCAGATCCGACGCGACGGTATTTAAATGATACTTAGCAATTAGTTTTGGGGAAGAATCGTTAACGCTGTTAACTTAACCAATATTTAAATCTGGAAACGGTATTCTATCTATGGTTTTTTAAATAATTCTAATAACGGCGCCCGTTGGCCTGGAAAACGTAATATTATATGTGTGAGAAAACCGGGAGGGACCTTTTGGAAGAGGAAAGGACGTATAATTTTCAGGGGAAAAGTAGCATACGACACCTTCTCCTGGATGAGATGAGTATTCTTGGAAAGTTTGACTTGATTGGCACGAACTCTTGTCCAAACGCATAGGGAATAAAAAACGAACAAACATTCACCTCTGTATATATATATGCTAAAGCATAATTAGCAATGGTTGGTTAGAATTGTGGCTAAAATAATAACTTTGACCAAGATGACTGGAGAAAAGCTTCGTTATAAACTTACATTACTATGGTCTATTGTTACTGAAAAATCCTCCCTTCAGTCCCCTCAACATTATTCATTACCGGAATCAGAAAGTTTCGCAGTGAGTTCAAGAATAGTTTTCAGCGCCTTTTGGGTACCGCTAATCGATATACTATCTCTAACGCACTGAAATCTAGTATGTATTAAAACACATACTAAAATTTGATGAAAAAAATATATCAAATACCGTAATGGTAATTTTATCCGTGCGCGAGGAATCCCTGATTGACACGTCAATAGTTATTATGCGTATATAGCAAAAAAAGCTGCCCTAGGTAAAGCAAAATTCAGACTGCGAATTGAATACAATATAACAAATATATCGGACCGTTGAATGAGGTCGGCCTATCATTGAAATTGCTTCGGTGAGACGCGAGCTCCAGTGATCAAAATAATGATCAATTTGATGAGTTGCAGATTCAGTTGATACAGCGATATTCATGTGACACAGTGACGACAAAAGAATGCATGAATGAAAGAACTCCTCCTACGGCACATTATAAGAGAGTGAGGTTTTTTCTCAAATTCTTCACCGGAGAAACCCGCCACACTTATTATATTTTTGGGTAGCATAGGTAAAAAAAGTTGGGTGACAATGTTCATTAAATTAAGTAGCTGTCATGGACTGTTTAAAAATTTGTATATAATAATAATAAGTTTTTTGAGAAAGATCAAGTAAATTAGACTAACGCAGACCTAAGAAACACATACAGTTATATTATTGAGACGTTAGGTTATTTTAAATTTGAGAAGAGTTACTAAACTTACTATCACTGTGATAGAATTAATTATATTATCCTACTTATTATATGAAAATTACTTTTGACAATCATATTCCCAATAAATAGATTTGTGATTATTGAATGATACCACAAAAACATCGTATCGGATTCTATTAGTTTATGGTGTTATATATTTTCATAGAAATAATTCGGCACTAAAGTGATGGCAAAGTCAAACAACAAACGGACGCGTCTTTAGAAATATAATTTAATCCAAAAACGGCGAAAAGAGTCATCCGACACGCGAGTCGATATTCCATCGGCGACGTCCTTTACCGATTATAATAAAAGTTCGGTACAAAGCAATGGTAACATTATTAATGCGACTCTGTTTCGACACTCCATTCGCCACAATTAGGCAAGCTCTCTAAATTCGACAAAGCGTCTTATCCATCCATCACGATCCTCACGATTCGGCTGACACGACGTCAAAACAGAACAGTGCCACTGATGATAGCCATCATCCCGTCAACGGCACATCATCACGGTGACGTGTCAAAGCGATTGCGCAAAAAAAAAACACCGATTCCGCTTTGTATAAGGAAATCAGAATCCCAACAATAAATAAATTGTCAATGACGACACTACTAGGTGATCATTTAAAAAATCTATTGGCTTCTAATAACTAATTATAAGCAAGCTTAATGAGAAACCAGAGGATGAACAACAGTTTTAAATAAAAATGTGTAGAAGCCATGCTTGAATTTGTGGAAATTTGTGGAAAATAATAAAATACAAAATGATAATCAGTATCCCGACACAACCACATAATTTTACCATCTAAATATTTAAGGATTACTGTCAAAGCGTCTTCATCTATACTTCATTTACATCTCTTCAACAGGCAGTTTAAGCCACCGGCGACTTAAAAAGTCAACTGAGTTATAAAATCGTCACAATATGCCGGCCGCATCACTCGCATTTGAAAACCATCCATTTTCTAGGTGAAGGTTTTCCCGAACCAATAATGCCTCGGAGATTTTCACGGTGACGCACAAGTAAATTGCATTAATAGAGAACAAAAGGAAAATTTTAAAAACAAATACAAATAAAAAAATTCCAATTGATCACACTTCAAATAATAATATCAAGTTTTCTCGATATTTTTTGCTGCTCAATTTATAGTTTCCGCTATAATTATTGTCAAAACATGAATATACAATACTATGAAAGCATTCAGAATGCCAACTCGGTTACGTGACTTTCAGTGCAACGTTATTATTAAACTCCAGTAATTCAGCACGACTCAAATTTAACAAGCGTGAAATGTATTATAGGTTTTCATTATAATTGGTATTAAAGTATTGATTTTTATTTTGTCATTTTTGTGGTGAATCAATGCATTTTTTAGTACCGCCGTAAACTGATCGATCACAAAAATGCAACGAATTAAGTTATTGAAATTAAGCCGAGTAGGAATGCAATATACCTGGGTAAATTTACAAAAATATTATCTAATTGAATTGCGACAAAAATATATGTAAAACGTTTACGTTAGATGTTCTTGCGTTATCTCAATATATACACAATGACTATCCCGGGATGCACGATAAAGCTTTAAATGAAATAAAATGGTCAGCCACCAGTCATGACAATTCTCTTTCCGAGACAAAGACGAATGCTTCGCATTACAGAAACACGGCGATGGTAAATAATCGTACTCAATATTCATTAGTCAATTGATTCAAAGAATCCGGGAGTAAGCAATCAATCTGGCAGTGAAAGGGATGCGCGACGGCCGCAATATTTTGAGGCTGCAAACTTTCTCCAGCTGGCGGCGAGCGGTCGGGGAGAGGGAGGACGCTCTCGGAGGGCGGTGGGTCCGGCCGCCGTGCGCGGCGAATGTTGACCCTCCTCAGTATAGCCTAGCGGAGGTTAAAAAATAAATAAAATATACACCAGCTGGAGAGCGCGAACCTCCGCCGTATTACGCGATTTTGTTTAGCTATTATTTTAATTATCAAAGTAAATGCAAAATTCATATTCATTCAAATGACAAACATCACATCGATAATTAAAAATTTAAAATTAATACCATGTGTCACGGAGTTTGGTCAGACAGTTCAGCGAAAATGGTCAAGTCAAAGTATATAGTTTTTCATATTACGGCTAATTTAGCGAATACGTTGATTCATTTTGAAGTGATTCTCAATATGATTTTTCAGTCTCAACTAAAGTAATGTCTAGAATTTAATGGGCTACGCCATGCCAACCATCATGTATTTCCATCCAATCTTCGCACTGATAAAGTAAAAAAAAATATCGACACAAATAATAAAATAATAAGTATCGAATACGACAAACGCATTTTCTCTAGTACGGTTCGGATATTCGTAATGCAACATTATTAATTTATCGGAATACCTTTCGAAAGGTTAAGGCAAATATTTACACACGTAATAAATTCAATGGCGGATTAATTCAACGGCGCGTTGTTTTATCCGCGGGATAACTTCTCTTACCGACAGGTGAGAGGCGCAGAGCAAAATAACCTGAACATTACCGGCTCTGCGACCGGCCGGCGCCGGCGCCTCCGTCCGAGGCTGCTCGCTGATGCAGATACCGACGGAGTCAAACCACTAATTCATCGCTCTTAAGTATATTATATATAGTTAATTCCCAGGTGACATTGCAAAGCGACCGGACAAACAGACGTGACGCAAGGCTCTCTTCTCTCGGAGACGCGTTACATACGCGGGCACTTCTTCCGATTACGAAACGGCGATCAGTGAAATATTTTCATATTTAGAAAGTACCCGAGAGATGCATTCTTATGTTACACACACTGCGGATGGAATGTTATTAACGCAATCGGATTGCATACTGCAACAAAAGCGTTCGACTCGGAGTGCGCACGATGTCGGCGAAGGAGGATGCGGGGTGAATAGGAGTCAATTAAAATGATTGAAGACTTTTGAACCACGAATTCAAAGATAAGTGTGTTCAATTTCATTTATATACATTTTCAATTGCTCATAATGTAATCATCAATACACGCATCATGCACGTATTGCTTTAAGTAAACGATTGTTATCATCTATAAGAATTATCACTACTACACTTAAATGTGCCAAAATCATAGGCTACTTAAAACAAATCGACAAGTTTCATCAAATAACATGAATCGTTATTAAGCTTAGTAATAGTTCATTATCAATAATATTAATCGATTTTACACATTTAAATAAAAAAAGGGTAAAATTTTCGAATTCGTCTAGTTTTAGACAAAAGTCTTAGTCTTAGTGAAAATTAAGGAATGTCCGGGATCAGAATTGGTGAACGGGACCAATAGTTTAAGAGATTTTCACAAAGAGAAAACTGGTATAAAATAACTAATGAACGGGAGAAGAAGTGCAATTTAGTGGCCAAGCTTTAATAGACGGTGGAAAGTGGTGTCTGGTGAGTGTGTGTTTGACCGATGGGTAACGGTTCATATGTTGAATTTAAAATCATATAATTGTTTTAATCACTTAAAATGCTGTCGATAGTCAACTGTCATTATCGTATTGGACGTAACCTGGAAATCTTCAGCCGTCATTCATTGTAATGATTGAATTTAATGTTGCCATTACACAATTAGTCGCAGCAAATGTAATTATTATGTCAGTCGGCTTAGCGCAAATCTTTACAATGCAATGCGTCCGTTACAAATCGTTTCACCTCAATAGTTGGCCTTAAAACCAATATTGCGTCAGCTAAGTATGCAATTAATAATGGTGGATTTATTATAACTACCTGCGATAATAATATTAATGCGAATTGAATGAAGTTATGAATACACAAACGATTCAATAATTCTACATAAGATGCAAATAACGATGCTGTAAAACAGTGAATTTCATAATAATTGAGTAATTAAAAATATACTGTTTCTAATTACATCATAAGCTTAATACGTAATTGAATTGTTATCGTAAATGTGATGGCTTGATTAAACACGCCTTAAAATCTGGAGTACCACATCACAGACACTCTGAAAGTGGTCAAGATCACACCGCTTTGTAGATCAAATCATTTTAATACGACATAATCCAATACATAATTTAACAAATGATTGTTTTTACAACTGCATATGAGTAGATATACGAGTATGTCCAAGGTTTGAGTTATGCAATAAATATTTCTCCTTTCATTTGCCCAAAAATACGTTAATAATAAAGTAAAAATAAAATAAAGTTACATCGAATACCATTTTTGACATGAAATATATTTCACCCATTCGGTTAGGATTTGCAGGGATAATCAATATCTATCGTCATGGTAATTCATTTCTAGTTTCAACTTTTAAACGATTGGTAGTCTTCAAACAGTTTATTTAACATGGCCCTAACAACCGAGGGACAGGTAAAGTGTCATTCCTAATGCTTGATAATAATGCGCAGCTTTAAAGCAAATGCCTCGAATTTTAATCATATTTAACTACTGCAAAAAGTCTTAAAAAAACAAACGATGTTGAGCATCGTATTCAAGACACTGCATACTTCGTTCAATTACTGTAACAAGCCAAGGTTGATAAAAACGAAAGTTTGCAGTATTTTTAGAGATTTATTTTCTTGACATTTATCGCTTCAAAATCTCTTGTTCCGTTAATAATATTTTTATCGAATGTCAATACAATGTAAAATAACAACGGCAGTGAAATATTAGGCAAATATTATCGAGTAAAGTAAATTACATTTGTTTTGTTGATAATTTGATTTCTTGTGGTGACATCTTGAATAGCTAAAGGTAATCTGCACGTACTTATTTGTAAGTATCTTACGAGAGTTTTGTGAATTCTCCAAAATCTTTCTTCATCATCAAATAGCTTCTCCGTTTAAGACATCAGCGTTTAAGCAGGCAAATAGTTTTAATCACTTCTATGTTACAAATCTGCCACGTAGTCATAATGGGCAGAAAAATCGATACGGTCCTCTCAGTGGATTCTCAGTCAAAGACCGACTAAAATATAATTTGTTTCGTATGTACATCTACAGAATTGGTTACAGGACCATTCAATTTACTCAACACACCATTTAGGCACCATGGATCCAAGTACACATTAAAAAAATTACACATTGATACATCGACAAGATTCAAATCTGTGACACATGCTACATAAACTAAGTTCGCCAATTACCGTTCTATATGTATATGAAATACATTGCTTACATCGGTTTCGTAAGGTTTTAATCTTATCTCGATAAAATTTACATTTATACTCGTTCTATTTATTGATCGGTCGAGTACACAAGACAGATTCTATTAATTGGCACTGATCGATTAAATTGGCCCATAGGCATATATACAAATCAGGCGTGGCCCGATTGCCAAAGAATTGAGAGGGCCATCAAAGACTAAAACGAATGGTAAAATAGAGCACATTGCGGATCGAATATAGACGATAGAGCCCGACATCAATCAGACAGGAGACACAGTGAGTATTGCAATCGTTATAATATATAGCCAGCGAAAAAACATTTACAGAAGTGGAACGACCAGTTAGATAAGATCACTTGCCAATGATCTATCAAAATGCGTGTATTTTTATTATGTGAGCAGACCAATACATCGAGTAATTCCACATTAAATAGACTATTTGATCAAATATGTGATCCAATGCATTTACTATTTGTGAAATTGAACTACAAGTATACAACCTTGTTAATGAAGTACGACTATGTCAATCATTAAGTGTTTCAGGAGATATTTATTATACTTACATTAATATTCTACGGCACATCGGCTTCAACAATTTCGATGAACTTGTCGAAGTCTATAACGAATTTATATTACTGGAAAAATATAGATTTTAATGGCATTTTCCACCACAAAAGCCTTGGTGACTTCTATTGCAAAAGCATTAATTACTGTGAGCAAATATTTTTATTACTCTTCTCCAGCAAGCGAAATAGAAATTCCTCATCATAAGACGGTGATCATTCAACTCGCGTACCTGCACCGACCTAACGCAATCATCCGAGAGCAAAAGCCGCGTGACTTACGATTCGCGAACGGGAATGAACTCCGCGCGCAGAGTGCGAGGCGACCGGCACTCACTCCTCGCAGATGAGGAGCAAAAAATGAAATAGTTTGATCCGGCGGCATTCCGCAGAGGCAGATGTGAGCCGGCTGGACTGGAGAAGCGACTTGACTTTGCTAGATGGCAACTGGTAACTGCGCTGGCAGTAGCCATCTGCAATACATATTGTCAAGTCTGTCAGGGTTGAAATTCGGTATTTTACGATTTGCGAACTGCGCAAAGAACAAAAAATTACGACACAAAAAGGCATAACTCTATTTTTAAAATAAATATATAAACACGTAAAATACAAGATTTAACTAGCCTTATGTAAGCGTAAAGATAAAACCATTAAAAACTAGGGTTATAATTTAGGAAAATACAAATACCACATACAGTTTAAACTTGAAACTTAAGCCAGTGTATTAGGAAAATATCTATATCATCGAGATATAAAATCTTTTTAAATACATTCGGCGAAATAATAAGAATCTGTTGTGACCCGGTCGGAGATAAAGTGATTGAATGGCGTGAATACTGGAGGCCTCGAATACTTAGAGTGTGGGTATAATTACAACAGGAAGAAGAATACAGCACTCAACACCTAAATACACGTAGCTGACTCTCCTGCTAAATTAAAATCATATAATGTAGTTATTTTACATAGTATACACCTCCCACGCAATTGGATTGATACCTGTATATAAACCACAATTTCACTGGGATCTAATACAGGGCTATCAATCGTTAATCAATTGAGCAACTTTTCATAATTTATTAAGCCAACGATTGAATCAGCTGCGGCAGGACTTCGAAAAATGTATGAAATGTATTTGAAGAAGACTTTTTTTTACAATTTTAACCCTTAAATTGAATTAAAATGGATTTTAATTAATTTTCAGTATTCAAAATTTTACTTCGTCCCGGACCAACCCTGGTTGATGAACATTCGTCAACCCTTCCCTATACATTATAAATATACGAAGACTCGGCATACATAAACGGGCATTCCTCGCAGACTTAGCAGTTCGTAACCGACACAAAATCCAACTAAGCATCGCGGATAAAAATAATAAGTATGCACGGGCTGGGAAAACACTCCCCTACCGGCGAGAGGTGTCACGACTCACGACATAATGGTGTCGATAATAAACTTTTGCGGGAATAATAGTACCTACAACAAACCAACAACATTCCTTAGAGAAGAACAGGTTGTGTTGAACTATTATGTAAGCTAGTATAAGAATAGGTTGAGATCAGAAAACATTGTGGGCTGTAACCACATCATTGCTTTTTCGCGCAACCTTCCGCGTCCTTGAGATTTTATCACGTCGATATGAATCCGAGTGGATCAGCGCACCCGCTCGTAAATCACTCCAAACAGGAGGTCGCGATTCGAGTGTCGTGGCTGCATTAAAATTAACATGCTTTTAATGTATAATTTACAAGAAGGACGTTGGTACACATGCAATCAGAGAAGAATGCTTCAATGAGATTGAGTGACTGTGAGTATTAAGTATTGCTGAGCAAATCCCGACGAAATAACAATCCGATACGGCATGGGTCGGGAACCTTTTGCTGTAAGGGGGAAAAATATTTTGTGGAGATTGGTGCGGTCTTATACAATTGCAGTACGGGTCGCACAGAAATGAATACGTATTACAATTAACGAAAGAGAACTGGGATAATATAATTTAATATTAATGTAAGGCTAAGTACTACAAATCAAAATTACGCAATACCAATTATGTGGGTAGTACTGATAAATTGAGGGAGCGGTGGTAGAAATCCTGACCACACGGCTGTAATATATAATAATAGTTTTGGCGAATGTCTGTTAAAATATCACCGAGATCACGTTCAAATGCTGCATTTTTATCGACAACGCCGAACCATAAACAACAACATTTTTTGCCCCGCTGAAATGCGTTCGTCGAAAATCAGCCGCTAACCGAAAAGAATCCGACCAAACATGGCGGAGAAAAAAAAAGAACAATCCGGAATAAATCGAGACGAAAATAACTCCGCCGGTCTGTGTATGATAATGCGTATTATTTTCGGATACTCTCGAGGCGAATCGGATTGCCGAGTTTAAAATTCGAGAGGACCTTGCAAGGGCGGGCAAAAACGAACGAGCCTTCTTCGATGGTATATAAATAAATAAGTATTACATGGAGTATCCAGCCTGACAGCGAGAGACGCCATTCGAACCGTGCATAAACAAGCCATCCGGAGAAAGGAGCATTGTCCTGCTATGGAAGGTTGATCAACCCCGAACGAAAAATGTACACGGCTGTCCTTAACTAAAGTCTAGATCTAGAATATAGAACAAATACAATCATGTATAAAATATTTCCAAAGCATTTTTCAAGAAAATCCAAAATTCGCTACAAACCTTTGATTGAAATAGACTGATTCAGTTTAGCATTTCTTAGATTTTCTAGGTCCGATTTCTGAACCATTGACTAATATCGGTTTTTACTATTAAGGACGTAATAAATGTATCCAAGGTAAACGTTTAAATTACAATTTTATATTTGTCAGAAAAGTAAATCACTCAGTTTTTTTATCTTATCGGATACATGCGTCAGTAGGTAATTGATAATAATACGTTATCGCAAGATTTATACAGCTTAACTTGAAGGCATTTAACTTTGATAATTATTTGAAAAAAAAAGCTAAACATGATCGTTGATCATCCTAACGTATGTATGTCATGATCAAGTAACCAAATAAATAACAAGTACTTAAAATGTTAAATCTTATACGAACTACCGAATTAATTGTACGCCACTTATAAACAGATTAAAACACATGGTTAAAAAGTTGAATATTATGTCAATTTTTTTGCTGAAAACGGTAATTTATTTATGTATATTCAGGGAGCGGAAAGTTGGAAAGATTTACTGTCAGCTATTCGCTTAATTATATACGAAAATCAAAGATGGTGCCGAAAGAATTTTAATAACAATCAACTATTAGTGTTAACCAAGAAACCCCCGTCTTCATAATGTAAAAATATATGAAGCAGTATAAAGATATTTTACCTTATAGCTGTATACTATAATATAATTCTATTTTTTTTTAAAAATATCATGTTCAC
>JAGVSQ010005444.1:0-17724 GCA_022683975.1 Rhyacophila evoluta
TTCATTGGTTTATAATAATGTTTATTTATTGTTTAGAATGTTTGTGACACTCGATGATGATGATTAACTAAATTCACAATGAATCTATATAATATGGCTAAGATGCAATTAATTTATATAACGGGCTGAATGTATATAATTTATATACGCCACATAACTCAGTTTTTAGTGCGCCAGAATTTCTAACATTTTACATAACATATTTTTATAATAACACAAGCAACACATTTTACAATAAGGTGTCGTTATTACGCCTGATTTTTACCAAATAGTAATTTGATTATTTAAAAAATTAAATCGGTTTTGTTTGCCATGTCGGTTCCAAAAGTGGATTATTTGGATGTAGACGAAAGTGGAGTATTTGAATTTCCACAATATGAAAATATGTATCGATATATTATTTTTTAATATAAATGTATATTGAAATATATATATATATAGACAATTGCTCAACGCCAATGGGCAAGCATCCAGTCTTGTATTTATTAATTTATAATATGAAAATCCAATGGATATAGAAATCAAACCCTCATTATTAAAAGTTACACGCAATAATTCTTGGACTACAAGGGAAGCAAATCAGTATATCAAGCTTAAAAAACGATATTCGCTATGGTGAAGCTTTATCAGGAATGAAAAGAAAATTAATTGGAATACACAGCCTCCCGTATCAATAAAAATGAAGAAATGGCATTAGAGTAGACCTGAAGGTGTAATAAAAGGAACAAGGATATTTTTTGAGACCTTTTATTGATTTATAAAATGTAACCAATAATTTGTTTAACTGAAAGTGTGGAATTAAAACCCGAGAAATATGTGTAAATTATTGCGTGATACAAGAAACGAGAAATGCAAATGAAGAATGAAGATGAATATATTTGAGTGTAATTAAAATGGCGATGATGACGTCACTGAGACGCCATGATAATGAATACTCTAATCCAAAAATGGCGTCAGACTCAGATATGCACGCGTGGTGCACTTTGGACAAAAAGCTTCATTCAAAACAACACCCATCATCCCCTTGTGCTGTGTCGGTCCCCGTTTCCACCGGAAGATGCATATTAGAAACTGCATTTAGTTCATTTAAAAGAGGGGGTGTCAACGTGATCATCCCTCCTTCACTCCTCTTTTCAAGAGGGGCGGTACTCTTGTTATTGTACTCTGAGTAAAGAGGTGAGATAGGCCTACACTATGCTATGGTTTGACGTGATGGTTTTCAGGGGTAGTAAAAGGTAATAAAACATAGCGGGACCTTTAAAAATGCTTAGCAAACATTAATTTATTTTGATAATTTAACGTTCATAGTTTAATTTAATTCGTCAGCAATTTGATTCACACATTCGATTCATAAGTGTAAAAATGTTATTTTTTTACCATGTCTGGTCTACTAGTGGTCTACTACTTAAAAGTGGAGCATGTGGGTATACACATTGAGAATATGTCCGCTTCGCAAGTGAAGTATATGAATTTCTAATTTTCTTTCTTGGTAGAATATTTTTCATAAGAATTAAAGAATTTCAGGTAATTGCTAAACCCAATAGGCGTTCAGTCTGCAGTTTTGATATTTTTCAATTCTAGCAGATGTAAGAATCAAAACCGCAATCCCCGGATTAAAAACAAGTGCGCTAAACTCTTGGCTACCAGGGAGTATAAATATAAAATATATTTATAATTGTAACTTTCTTCTTTTGAAATGTTCGCGTATATTTGGAAACTGAAATTTTTAACGATGATTGTATATATATAATTTACTTATTTGGCATTTTCTTATTAGTTTATAATCGATAGCGTCTTATGGTGCGAAATAAAAAACTTTTCATATTCGAAAATCATTGAAATGTCATTGTTAATAATCATAAAACTAAATGAAGCCAAGTATCAAAACTTTTTCCTCAAAGCTCTATTAGCTTGGTCTTATAGGAGAACTTGCTTATGTGGCGTAACACTGAATGCCAACCATATTCTCTGGGAGTGTTCCCACATGTAGTTTGAAAGGGAAAAGCTTTTCAAGTCAGTTAGATCATTTATCAGATCAGCCGACCAGTGCGACTTGGTTTATATGAGCGATAATTTTTTAGCTTTTAAAAAAAATCTTGCAGTGAACGAGAAGGTTTTTTTCTCAACAAGGTATAATTAGTTAGGTAATCACGTATTCTAGTGGAAAGCTGCTCCTGGGCACTTCAAGCACCTTAAATAGCGCCTCGCGTTCGTTACGCCACGGTATACGCCGGCATAGCTGTTAGACGAGATTTTTTTTTTTATTATTATTTTATTATCGTCATTGAAAAAACATCGATGCATTTTATGATATAAGAAAATGTGTCTTATGGTTGATGTAATTCGGTACAACTTACATGTTGCGGGCCGTAGATTAATATCCCCTTATTAAAACATTGCATATACCTCTTTTGGAGGCTGACTGCATTTACCTATCCTTTTCAATTTCATATTATAGTGTACCGAGTAAACACAATAGATTGCATGCCTGAATTTTTATGCGATGAATATTGCGCTGGTTGGGTTAAAGGACGCCACGTGAAAGTCTACATTTTTATAAATCAAGTAAAATATAATATTTATAACCCTTTCATGTCGTACGTATTTTAAATCTGACCGATAAATTTAGAAATATATTATCAAAAAAATAACAACAATGCAAGAACGATTTGTCTTTAAATATAATTCTTTCTGCTTATTGATCTATTTATTTAAAATTCTTTTGTGCAAGAAAGAATTCATTTTCATACATCCAGCTTTTTCATTAAAAAACAATTATACATTTTTTCTCCAAAAATTTTATATAATATCGCGCCGTTTTCGGCAAAAGATCATAAAAGTTAATTTTGCAATTTTCTTTATTTTTTTTTAATCAAATCACTTCAAAATAGATATCCGCATGGACTGACAAAAGATCGCAAGGCATGCAGCAGTCGAAGACATAATTTATTATTTTTTTTATTTTATTGTATGATTTATATTTGCACATTGTAAGCGGAATACAGTTTTACATTTACGATATTTTGCCGACAACGCCTCGAATTGTACAGGTTAATTAGTTTTGTCGATGGCTATTTCAATTGTGAAATCAATGTTAATGTTTCGAAAGATGATATCACATCCCAAATAACAAAAAAAAATAGTATTTTTATGGATATTTTCTGCTCGATGATGTCCCAAATTTATTTATGTTATAAATTTGGATTTAAAAACATTTTCAGCAGTATTTTTTCAAATTTGGAACAAATATCGCGACACCTATATATCAGCATTATAAAAAGATAAATAAATTTCTAAAAATGTGGCTCGTATAAAAAATATCAAAATAAAACCAAATATTACCATAAATCAAACAATAAGAATAAAATATGCGAATATGGCGGCAGTATCATGTCGCTAAGTGAAAGAGTTATGCGAGAGCAAAGCTCGTGTCACATTAGGACACTGATCAAAAAAATATTTTAACTTCATGTATATATTATAATGTTACATCTATAAATATATAACCAATTATTAATCATATTAAAGAATTGAAAACCATAATTTCGTACCATGCCAATCATAAATATAATAATGAGTCTTTTTTTAATTTTCAATTTAATTAATAAATAGATAGCTATTTCGGAAGTTGCACTAAGCCAGGTATAATTAAAATGCGGTCCGCCAAATTTGTGTGCGACACACAATAATCACGTCGATTTTATCGAATTTAAAATGATACAATTCTTAAAATTATTTTTAAATGAAAACCATTAGTGAGTGAACGGAATTTTAGAAATCATTGCCTGATAAATACAGATCGTATATCAACGTATCTTTTTGAATCATTTTGTTCCAAAATAAAATATCTGTAGAACATAAATGTTATATAAATCAGATCATTGGTTTTTACTTTGATTGTTTGTGTATTAGTTGTGATAGTAATAGTAAAAGTGGTAACTACAATATAAAAAACACAACTTGAGAAGTGATATTACATATAAAATAATTAGTTATGTATTATAATATACTCGTATTAGGGTTTTGAGTTTTATTTGTATATTATTACAATATAACTTATGTTGCTACAAGTGTAATATAACAAATAAATAGTTGAATGTCGCCAGAAAAAAAAGTTTGAGTATGGCTGTAATAGATAGATTTTTTTTTCAAACTTACAATACACTTTACAAATATGACATATCATCCAAAAGTGGAGCATGTGAATATACACAGTATAAAGATGTCCACTCCAGAAATATAGTATAAGTTCTTGCAGAATGTGAGGTTACCTTGACGGATTTTCGGCGTCAAATTGGCAGAGATTACAATTCGAATCACACAGTTGTTAAAAATGACTTGCTGCCCAATATGTTGAACAAAAGACTGACTATTTCTCACGAGGTAAATCAGCCAAGATAAGTATTTTTTATTATTTAGAAGTTTCTAAGCATTTTTATTTCAAGTGAATATTTAAAAAAAATAATTTAAATAAATAAATATACATAGTATGAATGTGCCTTTATTTAAATTTCAGACAGATTTCTCCTTCGCCGGTGTTACTGAGTGAAAGAAAGTATTCATGGAAACTAAAATAAATACAGAAAAGCTGTTTTGCTAGATCGAGGTAAAAGCCTCGTGATATTTTGGTCTGGGGCCTTTGGGATTTTTTCAGTTTTCAGACAACGTACCGTTACTCACGCGTTTTTTTATAATCCCCCAATAATATCCAGCCGGCAGAAAACAGAACCTTTTTTTTCAGTTGTCATTTCTGAAATATTTTTAATATTCATTCATGAAAGAGTATGAATAATAAATTTTTGTTTTAGAATTTAATATTATAAATGAAAATGGACTGTAGAATATAATAAAATTATTTCAACTGTCATAAAATAGGGACTATAAAGTAAATGATTATTCAGTAAATATTTGATTAATATTACACATTTAGGGTTAATTGATAATCTAGAATATAAAGTACCATTCCGCAAATAAAATGTAGGATAATCTGTTAACTGTTTTATTTAATATTATATATATAATATGGTGGTTTCTCAAGAGCGTAGTTGGTAGCATGCGCGCCTAGACATCCGGGGAATGCGGGTTCGATTCCTTAGGTGTCAGTTTTTTAAATCTGACAATGCAGGACTGGATGGCCATTGGGTTGAGCAATCGTCGTCGTTGACAATTCTGGCGAAAAATAATCTATCAGGACGTCTTTGCATGGTGAAAATCCATGTGCTCCACTTTAGGAGCGAACATGGTATAGAACAGATGGTGGTCGACCATGTGTTGTCAATCTTTACATATGTTTTAGACATCATGAAACCATTGGAACTAGATTAAGAATAAATATCTATGAATACCCAGTAGTGTAGAGATTAGCGTGCGCGTCTTGCAATTGGAATTAATTCTTACACGTGTAAGTACTTCTTCAATTCTTATACGTGTTTTTTAAAATCCAAAAATGCAGGACTGGATAATACTTAATTTTTATTCATCTTGGCCCAGTTAACTTAAGGAATAATACAAAGACTTCATAGCAGCTATTGCTGGTAATTTTAAAACTGATTTCTTTATGTTAAAATACTTTCAGATTCATCTTCAATATACAATAATCAATCCATGTTTGAGTGAATAGAAACAGCATATAAATGCCTACATTTAAATTTTATTTATTTATAAAAATAAGTTTAGATTTTAAGCTATATTTAAAAGAAAAACTAACTTTTAAAAAGCACTTAACGAGCTTTTGCTAATATACAGTAACTGTAAAACGATAAAGCTTTATAAACATGTCTGTTTAAAAAACATCTTGATTGATTGATATGGAGATTAACCCGTACAATAAGAGAGCATAAAAATTGTGCACAAACCAGGTCTTACAGATACTAACTAGACGGCTATTTGATATAATGTTAATATTTTTATTCAAAGATATATGCATATATACGAGCAAATCAGTATACACGAAGATAATATGTGGTATTACATTATTTTTGTATACATAATTAATTCAATATACTACAAAAATTAACTGTCTATTATTTCTCCAGTTTCTAGTGTATTGACTTTCAAATAAATATGTGTTTGACAGTGACTTAGAAAGATCGTGAGTAGAAAGTGAAATTAATATTTAATTTGCTAGATCGTTAGTAACATTTAGGAAATGAGCCAATTAAAATAATTACTTTACATGACTACTTTTAATATTGAACAGATAGTTTCTTTAATATATGTATTTAACGTGTCGCACATTTTTCAACACGGTATACTAATGCACAGTTTGTGAGTAATACATACATATAATGCATACAGGAACACAGACACAAGTAACAGTTCAAAGAAAATAAACTAATAACTGTAGCTAAAAATTAACACCGGTTCCCCGCACAAACGAAATATATTCCCTCATAAAGTCACTTTGCAATCTCATTCAACTCAACTCAAATTTTTTTTAAACTACATAACGTTCGTAACAAATTTTTAGTTTAAGCTTATTAGATCCTCATATATATAAACAATTTGAAGACAAATAAGTTAAATTTTCCCTGCTCAGTAAAAATGTTCATTTAAATCGACTGTATTTAGTTTGTCGTGTCAGTGGTTGATCGGTAACTGTACGGTTTGATGCCAGTTGTCTAGGATCTATCAAACAGTGATTTTTTTTACATTTAAGTTGCATACTTAATGCCGAATGGCTGACAGTTAGCTGATCTATCACGATGCATTATAAAACTATGGAAATCTATTTGCTTACATTTGCAGATAGCATAAAAATAAAATATTTCGTGTTATCATTGGGTAAATATTATCAGTATAAGCCAATGATAACATAAAAATCTTTACAAAATTAAAGGATAATTGATTTCTTTCAGAGTTTATTTTGGATACATACATTAACTATTCGGTATTATAATAATAGAACAGCTATTTTTAATGTTATTGACAATTCTGGCGGTCTTTTGGTTAGTTAAATCTATTTTAAAACATTAGCGAGTAAGCAATTTCCAACACTGTCAAAATAATTGCTTGAAAATGAAATAATTATTTAGGTTCATTTATAAATAAGCAGCGGCCGCAATGAAACAAACCTTTTAATTATAAAATTATTTGTGTTCAATTATAAATTGCTTTTCGATAATATTATATTGAAGAGAATCGAAATCTACCTGCTAATTTTTGTCATCATATTGTATACAGGTTTCTCTATTTAAATATTTTCATTTGATAACCAGTTTAATAGAATATAAACAGACATCCGATGATTTTTTTAAATAACACAATATTAATTGATATGTATTTTAATACGTAACTAATTTCTTATAAATAAGAATAATGAAGATTTATATTATATTTCTGATTTAATGTGGTCTTCAATAACAATCAATTTTTAGTCAAAAATATATTTGATAAAATACTATATATAAGACTGTATAATTGTTTGTATACACATTCTGAAAGATACAGCACGAATTTTAATATTACAATTTTGTTTATATGTGTATAATAATTGTCCCTCCGGTAGCCAATAGGTTAACGTACGCGCTCTGATGTCGGAGGTTGCGAGATCGAAACTCACAGCGGCTAAAATTATGTTTTAACTTAAATATGTCTACCCGGTTAGCGTAAATGAAAGCGTGCGCGCCAAGTAATCCGGGGAATGCAGGTTCGATTCCCTATTTGTCAGTTTTTAAGAATCTAAAAATGCAGAACTGGATGCCCATTGGGTTGAGTAATTGTCTGATAAACTATTGTAAAAAATAATCTGTCACGACGTCTTCACATTACAGAAATCTATATACTTTACTTTCGGAGTGTATTTCTTAACACTGTGTAGATCCATATACTCTACTTTGGGAGCAAATATGGTATTAAAAAATTCAGATCCAAATTTTCAACAGAGTTCGAATGTATTAGCTAGCCAAATTCATCCGACCAAATTGGTATGGAATGGTCAACCAAATCGATTGAAATATCAAGTAAAATATTTTTTTCAAATTGTGAAGATTATCATGCACTATTTCTGGATTGGATATTTTATCATTATGTATATCCATGTGTTCTACTTTCGGAGCGGACATAGTGTATACATACGTACGAAATATCATAATATACATGTATGTATAAACGCCATGATGCGAACTAGCAATCAAGTCAAAAGGTTTATAATTTTAAAAAAATTTTTGAACCGTATCGTATGTTATAAAAAAAACACCTAAATGCATGCGTGCATCATTTATGACAATTCAGTGGCGTAGTATGTGAATTTATAATATGTATTATAACTTTTCCTTCTTATTTATTTTAATTTAAGGAATATATGCAAAATAAAATTTAATTTTCGCTCCGACAAAATGTGTACGTCTAATTAAAAATGTAAATATCTTGATATATCATCAATGTCTAAATGATAATTTATTTTAATTGAACTCGACGGATTTACGTTATGAAACTGAAAAAATGTTTTTAATTTATGTTCTGACGATAACGTTACGTGCACGATAGATGTCACGACTACAAAACCACAGAAACAGAGATACAAAATAGCTATACATATGTGAGTGAGCGAGTCGTTGTGACTGACGCGGGGCCGAACTTACTCACTTGCACACTCACTTATGTATAGTTATTTTGCATCTCTGTTACGGTCGCTTTGACGTTCTGCTATCTTCCCCGCGTCCTAAGATGAATACTTTTCAATGGTCACTAACGTGTACTGATTGTATTTACCTATTACAGAAGAAATAAATCAACTAACTTATATCACTAAATATTATTTTTTATTTATAATAACATCTTAGTATATAATATCAATGCAAAAGTAATAATGTAGTATATTATTTGAATATCTTATAAAAACAATTAATACTCTATCGATTCCAGCATTTACGGAGCTTAATAATGATCCGCCCAAGATCATTGTACAAAATACTATTGATAAATGTGTCCTTATACTGTAGGTTGTTTGATCCGTTTTCTCTCCTGCTGCGCGTAACCCTCGTGGTTTGAAAACAAATTTATACAAATCCTTCTGATTATCTCCTGTAAAAGCCTTCAAAATTACTGCTTCGTATATGACACACTGTACGTACTATTTTGACTCTTGAAAATACTTTTTAAAAATGCATTCTATGACATTGATTCCGATTTTAATATTACATATAAGTAGTATATATAATTCCAAATCACTTTGTAAAAGTAGTATATATAATTCCAAATCACTTTGTAAAAAGCACCGCTACAAGTGTTATGAATTTTAATCAGCTATGAGCTTTTAAATATACCAACATTCATTCTATTTATCGTCAACTTTTGCCAACAGCTGTAGTTTTATAGAAAAGTTGTATAATTGTGAAAAGTTTAGGTAATTAAAAAAAATCTAACTACAAGTAGCGTCAGTAAGTCCATTCAGTGGTTTAGTACAAAATATGTTTTTTCAACAGATGATATTAACAAAAAAAAAATTATCCGTCACTGTATTTTTATATGAATCCTGGACACGCCTTTGACGATCAAACCACGTTATTTAGGGTTGTCCCATTCCATCTGAGCGATCACAATTAAGGCGTGTTCCTTATGCACCGCGAATGCATTCAGCGCAGGATGGCAGAATTAAAACAATAGGCCTGTTACATATACTTACATAGCAAGCAAGGGAACGATCTTTAACAATAAGGTTGAGTATGTCTGAATGGTCCTACACACGACGATGAGAAGGCAGCCATCTTTAAACTTAGAGGGCTTATAAGAGTGTGTAAAATTTATAGGGTCGGCAAAAAACGTACATAATTGTTCAAATACTCGATAGGATTTATCATTACTACAAAGAATTATATAATATTCAATTCAGTGCCTTATTTTAATTATATATCAATTAGCAACACCATAGATACACCCTAATGACATCTGATACAGTTTCAGTCTTTTTCTGTAACTTGGGAAAAAAATCTCTTATTCGAAAAGCTAAATATCTGTTATAAGATATGATTGATTCTACCTAAAGTCTTCAAAATCTAATGTCAAGTATTCACAGTTCAACATTTATATAACATATATTACAGATATGAAAAAATGGACAGGCGAAATCAGTGATATACTTAGTTATAACAAACGTAAGATTTTGTTTAATTTATTTTTAAGAACAAATATATTGAAAGAACATTGCATTAGAATAACTATGGTATGTCTCATACATGGATATCACAAAAATGAAACCATAATATTTAATCTCTTCAGTAGCTAATCGTGTGTATGATGGGTTATAAGTTTTCACTATCGAAGATTTGGATTATAAGCGATTGTTGATTTCTTCTTCTTCCATGTTTGTTCCCTAAGTGTAGCATATGGACAACACGTGCCGCCTCCGAGAATACCTGTCGCCCGCCAGTATTCTCGCATCCTCCCAGGGCATACCTGCATCCCGTAACTCCGCCGAATACATTCTATAGATAATATTTAGTATATATCTTTTCATTAACTAATAAATTTATCGAGTAATTAAAAATATATATTAAAGTTAACAGTATTATTCTTGTGCGTTTGTTATCAAATATATTATTCCCAATATTATTTTATATTATATAATTTGAATGATAAAAACGGTATTTTTTTACTGCGACAACCCTGATGATTTTTATTTAATGATGGCGTGCAATCAAGAAGCCACTTGCAAGATGGCGGCGACTTAAACTAAAACAAAATGGTGGCAATATGCGAACGGCGGGAAATATTTTGAGACAATATTCAAATACATTACATACATACAAAACTTCTTGTGAAATTTGAAAAAGTCTGAAATGGTGTTATAAATCTGTGTTTTAATTTTGAGTTATTGTGTTGTAGTATTGAAAGTTAATCGAGCTTTATTTAATTAACCTATTATCGACGAACTACTTTTTATATACCATGTTTGTAAGTGGGGCATATGGATCTACACAGTGTGAAGATATCCACTCCGAAAATGAAGTATATGGATTTCTGCAATATAAAGACGTCTTGACAGATTACTTTTTACGAAAATCGTTTGTCAAACAATTGTTCAACTTAATGGGCATTCAGTCCTGTATTTTTGGATTATAAAAATCCGAAAGATGGGAAATCGAATCGACATTCCCCGGATTGCTAGGCGTGCACGCTTTCAAATACGCTACCAGGGAGACATACTTTCTACTACTTACATCCCAAATAATGCATTTTTATGTTAGATAACATGGTATTTATATTTTGTAAATGATAGATTTCTTAAACACGTGGTATTTTATTGTGAAATTATACATTTTACTCGGTATTTTAAATGAATGACATGTAATACTACAAGAAGTGAAACGTAACTTTTGTTGGATAAAAACAAAAACACTTCAAACAAAAAAGATACAAAAGAAAGTCACACAAAAAAACCCAAAAGTTCTCTTCTGTGAAAATTCATCGGAAGAAAATGACATGTGTAAAACAAGGAAAAGTTTTTTTTTCATTGCGGATAGCACGAAATGTTGGCAATGATGTAAATATAACGACGAATAAGGCAGGGGCGGTGAGGCAACAGGAAGGGCGGAAGTGTCCGAAGGGCGGAGGTGGGCCTCCGTTGACGGAAACTTTTGAAAAGCCCTCGGTCCGCGGCGGGACAAACGTATCCTGTTTTTGCCAGACTTTGTTTAGGGAAGCCAAAACACAGTTATGTCTGCCGAAACAAAGAACTTGCTTCGAACTGAAACTAAATGTGATCGTTGTTAACACAAAGTGATAAAAGTTTTACTTGAGTACATATTTGAGTACTACATACAAGAATATTAATGATACCTCATATTGTTTTAACTCTAGAAGCTTGCTGGAAATTTCATTTTCATTTCAATTTCATTAAATTATACTATTAAGAACCGTAAAAGTCAGTGTACGCGCCTAGCAATACGAGGAATGCGGGCTTGATCATCACACTTGTCGGGTGTTTCAAATCCGTAAATGCAATACCGGATCCTTTGAGCTGAGCAATTATCTGACAAACAATTCTTGACGCAATCATGGGAGTATGTGAATATCTGCACTGTCTTGACAGATTATTTTTACGAGGATTGTCTGACAATTGCTCAACCTGATGGGCATCTAGTCCTGCATTTTTGGATTTTCTTTGAAATCCGGTAAATGTGGGAGTCCCCGGTTTGCAAGGCACGCACCCTTACCTCTACACTACTAGGGGTACGCTCTAAATTATACTTTAAATTTAAATGGTCATTAATAAATAATTCAAAAACATTTTGTAAAGTATATATTTACAAATATGAAGCAATTTTTATCAATTCATGTGATATGTCTGTGTATGTTAGAATCAATTGCAAAATATTTTTATTTTTATTACACCGCGTTCGCTTCCAAAGTGAAGCATATGAATCCACGCAGTGTGAATATGGATCTCCGCAATGTGAAGACGTCTTGACAGATTATTTTATCACGAGAATTGTTTGTCGAACAATTAATTGCTTAAGCTAATAGGCATCCAGTCTTGTATTTTTAGATTTTAAAAATCCGACCAGATGCGGAATCGAAGCCGCATTCTTTGGATTGCAGGCCGCGGATGCTACCAACTACGCTAACCAGAGAGACATATTTACAAAATATTTAAATTTTAAATAATCGTTTAATGTATGCTTGTGTGATCTACGGAGGCGCGAGTCTCGAATGATTTCTTATGGATAGTAATATTCACAAAAATGGAAATATAAAATAAACTATGAGAGATATTACAATGATTTTTTTGGGTTATGCTTATTGTAGTATAATAAACATATTAATTAACACATTGAAACCTTAATTAAAGTATAATTTAAAGTATTTTACCAGGGGTTATGCTAGACCCCAGTAAGGAACGAATGTTTTTTTATATCCTCCGACCCGTCAAGATTAACTGCGATAAAAATTTGCAAGGTCAAATAATTAAGGAGCTGGTACAAAAAAAAATACAATCTATAGGGAGCGCAAAGGGTTGAGTCTCGTGAAAATAGTTGTATTTGCAGCGCAGACAAGTAAGATAACTAACTAAAAACAGTTGGTATATGAAATTAATCAAAGGTAAATACTCAAGTTTGCCTGCATTGAAATATGCACAAGCGACATCAAAGCTTCACTGAGAGCAACGAAAGCTCTTTATAAAGATGTCTGTCAAATTTGAACTGTCACTACGAAACATTGTCAGAATACTGTCAAAAACAAACAGCGCAGTGAAATGTCAAATAGGATCATCCAAGTACTCGAGCATAGAATGGATGTAATTTGAATTTGACAAAGAATAAGCAGTATATCAAATACAACGGAATATTGTTGCAAGAAAGATTTTGGTATAATAGATATTTTAATCAAGACAAAAAAATTTACGTTGGAATACATATACGTAAATAAAATGAAAAATAATCAATTACATGTTGTTAATTTAATCAAAATCTACTTTATATTTCACAGTTGCTTAAATTATAAATAAACCAAAGATTATTAACAGCTTAATGGCCGTGGGCTAATATATAAGTCTTGATAGAACATTGGTTGGTGGCCGTGGACTCATATGTGAGTCCTACTTCATGCGTTTTTTTTCTATGAGAAATATATCTCAAGATTCTTTTCCCGGTGATAAATAATAAGCTAATAATAATTCGTGAATATGCATGGACAATTTAAGCTAATTTAAAGTTTTTAATGAAATGACAAGACCCAATAGCCTTTCTTCATTCATACAATTTATCAGCCGGGTTTTCAAATCCAGTAACCTGAATAAAACATGAAGATATTTATTATACGCTCCATAAATGTCTTGCAATATTAAATAATATATTTCATATATATGTCGTTTTTTAAATTTGATTTTCCACGTTGAAGAAAGAATTTATCTTTTATAGAATAGGATTGGTTTTGGTCAATGAAGATAGTTTAAATACAAGAAAAATCGTGTTTATAATGAGTCTATCGTCGCCAATATTGCAGGAACACGTATCTTGATTTTTCGTAATAGTCACTCTGTAAAGTTTTTTTTTTATTTTCTCCAATCTCTTGAATTATTAGTATAATTTTGCATTAAGATATGCGTTAGTAAAACGTATGAAAATTATTTGTTAATGTAAAAAATATGACAATAATACAAGAGATTACAAACAATAAAACTACACTTCACAAAGTGACCTAAACCAAAAAAATTTGATGCGGGTTTCTGCAATATTGACGCCGATATTGTACTATCTTTATAACGCACTTAACGTCTTTTTATTAGTAAAATTAAAAATAGTTTCATACCAACAAAAGGCAGTTTATATATCAAGTAAATATAATGTAAAATAATATACTTTCAGTAAGTCTTCACAATACTATAAACAAAGAAACATCTTATATATCCGAAATTCGCATTATAACGTGTCGTCACAAACAATCAATAGTAACTAGGTAGGGTTGCCAAAAGATAATACTGATTAATCCTAATTTTTTTTGTTGTTTATTATTGTAATCATGACATCCACATATTTGCCTTATATATATTATAATAGATTGTCAATGTAGGAAAATTTTATAGTGTGTCATTGAAAATTTAACGAGTCAATGTATATTGCACAAAATAGACATACATAAGTATACAAAAACACGTGTTGATCTAAAATTAAACCAAGTATTCATGATTGGTTCCGACAGTTAAATTTATCATTACAAGATGGGCAAGATTGAATATTCAATAAACATAACTTTGTAAACGCAAAACGAAAGTATGTTTACCGATTATTTTCCGAAAGGGAAGCATACAGACGTGTATTCATACGGTTAATCTTAATAGATTTGTCACGATAATTGATTGTAATCGGTAGACCATAAATTAGCTGGTTGTACAGCTTTGATCTTTTTTATCACCATGCAACCGAGAGATTTTAGCCCACGATTTTCAGTACCACGTGTGCATTTATTACTTATACTGAAAGATTAGTATTTCTTTACTGAAAGTTCCTGGAATAATATAACAGTGTATTCTATTTACCCTTGAATTAAATGTCTAACGTTATGATATATTTCACTAACATCAAATGAACGTGGGATCGTGAACTTGCTGATATGACAATTGTAGCATATAACATTGCTAGACAAATCCATAATCATTTCTCAACAGTATCCTTTCGATTAACGCCTCTATGAAAACAAGTAGCATAAAAAAACCAAACCGAAAAATAAATATAATAGAAAGCTCTGATAAACAGTTAATCCCATTTTAATATATTTATTATAGAACACAATCACTTGGAGAAGGAGTATAATTGTTATGTTTCTATTGACATATAGATACTAAATATAAAAAAACACAATCGAATTTATGATTGATAAAAGCTTACGAATAATATCAATATTTGAGGCCCTGTTATTAAATATACTGAAGATCCGGTATACTATAAGTCGAGCCAACATCTGCTCCGGTGAAATAATCCAAGTTTTGCCACTAAACGTCAGACAAACTGTCAAAAACACGTGTCGGATCATTGGCGGGAGTTTCCCATTTCCCTTCGCTTTTCCTCTCGAATTCTTAGAGTGTTCTCCCGACACCCACCCTATCAGTGTTGCCAATTTAACTTTCAAACATAAAACGATATTTTACATATTGTACATTGGCTTATTTATACAATGATTTTGTACCTCTTTACTATTTTAGTAATCTTTTCTGTGAGAGTAAATTTATTTTAATATAATGCCGTGTCCAATGTGAAGATATATAAATAATGTATCCAATAATACAGTTCCCACTAAATTCATATGCTTCAATGATATACATTCGTGTATTAAATTATTTTATTTAGTTTTTTTAATTCCCAATACAGTTGCAATGTAAATAGGTATTGTACAAATAATTTAATTCCACAAACATCTCAAAAAGTAAACATTTTACCTAATGTAAGAGATATAATATGGTAGAATAAGCGTATAATTAAAATCTTGAAAAATTGAGGGTTACATCCTTTCTTTCTTTTCCACGGCCGATTTATATACAGAAATATTAATCGACATAAATTATTCAGCCGTAGAATTTTGATTTGTAAAATGGAATTCGGCCAAGAAAATGCTTTTTCAATTAATGATTTATTAATATAGTTACCATATTGACTGCGGAAAGATAAAATGACGTAACCCTCAACTTTACAAAATAGCTTTTATTCGATTATCAGAATGTATACAACTGAATACACGTTCTATCAAAAAGATATAAGCTGAAAATTCCAAATTAGTATCCAAATTTAACGTTTACGATCGAAAAAAGCATAGCCTGTGAAATCAGCGACATGGAAAAAGTGCTTTCACTTATTAATTTCCTTGTTTTTTTTTTATATAACTTATTAAATTAATATCGTACTGAGTAAGTAAAACACCAGTTTTAGATTTCATGTACTTCAAGGTAGTGCCTATGTAATTTTTGTGAAGTTGGCTAAAAATGATTATATAAACTCTAAATTATTTAAAGCTGGTAAACTTCCATATGTGAGATCACTGTTAGCGACCCGGGTTTTGCCTTAAATAAATAATTTAGAATTTAAAAACAATTTCCATCAAGCATCATCAGTCGAAAATATTAATTCATTATATGAAAGTTTTTTGTGCCTCCTGTAAAAAAAAATGTGTAGGTTACATCCTTTTTCCTTTCCACAGTCGATATATAAGTACAAAATTTTTTTTTTGGCTCAAACGTTTATATTCATTTATTTTATACGTTGAAAACACTAGCAAAATATAAATTCGAATAATTCAGAACACGGCAAAAAATACTTACTAGACTAATACAAAAAAAAATGCAACAATGGTCAATCACAGCTGAAATAATTAGAGATAAAATCAATGATATACATTAGTGGCAACACAATAATATAAAATAATGTTTTATCAATTGTTTGATTTTCAATCCTAGTTTCTGGCAACACTGTTAATACCACCCACCTGCCTCACAAAAGCTATACTAAGTGGATTTCCCAAGCGTATTCACAATATCATAATAACACACCCGGTTGACTGAGATTCCTGAAATATTAATACACTTAATGAATGAGATATTTGTGTAATTGTCATATTTCTAATGAACATTGGAGTTAGATGAATATGAAAGACGAGGGAATGAAGAACTAAATATTATATTAAAATATGCGGACTTCTTAGAGCACAATTCATTATACTTGTATGTTATTAATTTCAAATGTTCTGTCATATATTGAGATTTTCGAAGTGAGATAACTTATAAGACAGTATGGCAGAGCAATTACCGCTTCTCCCACAGTGTGCTCGCAAAATACCTTATCCTGGTTATTGATTTTTTTAAATATTTGTTTTTTTTTAATTTTTGAGCGAGAATATCTTTTTGAATAATTCTGTAGCTGAGAAGCAGACAGATGCAATTACATATGGCAAAATTTTCAGGAGAGCCAAAAGTTATTTAACTCCTATAACTATCGTAAAAACGTATGCAAATCTCTACAAAAAAATAATAATAAAACTCGATCAATTGTGAATCTAAAACAAGTAAGACTTATCAAAATTTATACAACTTACACCTTCCTGAGTCCATAACCCACACCGAATCAATTTCACAGAAGGCACACAAAACGTACATGAAATTATTTTGGGTCAAAGTCAAAATGAGGCTAAATAATCCAATATAGTTGAAAAATTAACCTTAAATGTCATTATGTATAGAAAAATACACTTTAAAAGAATTTTTAAGCACCAGTTTTAAAAACGGCTTGATTATATACA
>JAGVSQ010005445.1:0-17724 GCA_022683975.1 Rhyacophila evoluta
TTTTGGAGTTTGTGGACAAACTTTAGGTCGATTAATCAATGCGTTCCAATTTCATATATGTGTCACATTTTTTGAAAAACATACCCCGTAAGCAATGGTTATGTCGCATTTTTTTTTACAAAAACACAAAATTCGACACATTATTAATACATGCGTCACCGAGTTCGAAGACAGACTGACCTTTGATAAATCGGGATTGATTTTACCTATTGACGAGCAGTACGTAGGAATTATTCTTTGAAAATTATATATTTAGTGAAAAAAGGCTATGTTATAACATCTGAGTAATAATAACACGGCTGCAAATGGTAAATAAATTTTGTTCCTTCGAATGCAAAAACATTTATTGAGGTTTTAGTTTCATGTGAAAATAAGGGTAAAAACATCTGGGTGAAGAGCTGCCAAGGCTAGATATTGGGGTTTTGTTTCGTGTCTAGGTCTAGTAAATAAAAAGAGTGAAAAACTGAGTGATGACTCGGCTGCCAATACATTTTGTTCCTTGGAGGTGTAAAATCTCTTCATGTTAAGAGAAAAAATATTCGAACGATATAACGTCGGTCGTAATAACAACAAGAGGTACACGACAAGGATTTGTTGTGTCATTAAGTATAGTTTTTTGAATGTCTTGCATACAGTAAGAAAGGTCCTATGTTTGAAAACAATACAAGGATTTTTATCGGACACAATTAAACGTGGTATTTAACGTATTTCGTTTAGTTTTTAGGATTTTGAAAATCATCGTCGAATTTTTAAAAGAGTCCGTATTAGTGGCTATTAGACCGTATAACGAATTGATACAGGTGTTTGACGGATCAAGAAAATTTTTTGAATCCTTTTTGGGACAGGTGTCTTCGATAACTTGCCTTGTCTCGATATTCTGATATAAAAATTTTAGAAACAGTATACAAGACTGTGACTGTGTCAACCGCTTAAAACAATTACACAAGTTCTTCATCTGTTGATGCAAATGTCAGTCTTAAATTGATGAAAGATGTTCTGTATGTAATCAATAAATATAAAAACCATATCATTATCAGTCTACTATACTAATATACCGCTTTAAGAAAGCACAGTCTCTGATTGAATTAATCTGCTACACACTTCCAAATAACCGAAATTTTTCGCCCCTTGTTTTGTATTTAGTAGGAGATGAACGTTATTCGCTTGAAAAAATAGAATCAGTTCTAATTTGTGCACTAGCTGATTTTTCTATATTATTCGAAAAGCTTTGACTGTTATCTCAGATTTTGGTAATAAATTACGTCTGGTCAGATCCGAAAAAGTATCCGTGCACATGTATTGCGAATCAGAAATAAATTAAAACTATGAACAGCTTCGTTTCAATTTGCCTCGGTATCAACCATTCTTGTGAGAGTTTTTTTATTACAAAACGTAAGAATGTACCAATGGTGTATACTGTACTAGGCTACTAGCTCAAGTGTGAACCAGGCATAAACTCAAGTGGCGATAAACAAATAAGCTATGTGAGGAAATATGTAGATATACAAGGTGAAACTTCCGCCAATTCAGTCAGCACTGGGCTTCCCTTACGTCCGTATAATGATTAAAAGTGTGAAGTGAACAATTATTCACTTCCGAGGATCACCCGACACGCTGTATCGTTTTCACAGGCGCGGGAAAGAGTAATTAACCCGAAATAGCGACAGATATTTTGTCAGCGCGAATAATGTAAGGAGGCATTTAACCAAAACATAATAAAGAAACGCCAACCGCACATTTTATGCATCACTTGGCTGGCTAATAATAAGTAATGAAAAATTGCATACCATTTATCTTTGCGATATCAATTTATTACGCGAACAGAATGCTCGCGCAGGAAAATCTTATACTTGAGATTTATTTTTTGTAATTGATACATTTTTTAATTCGTGACATATTTTCTCCAGAAAATTGCAAGTACAGTAAACTTATTGTAAATTGGCAAGTTTCTCGATTAACTAAACATATGTGGAAATGATTGATCAACACTATGGTTTAAAACGTCTTGCAGTTTTTCACGTTATAGCACGAAATAAATTAAGGTGTATTTTTTATCACTGGTGATAACGATAAACTAGGTCAATTGATTATAGCTAAAATAACTCCACGCAGGAATAAAATTCAGTGTTTGATTTAATATCAAAAATGGGATTTTAAAATTAAGACATTTTAAGTATACATACTTTATAAATAAAGTAATTATATGTGTATAATAGAAGAATGGCTGAAAATACTAAAATCTGATGAAAAAAACAAATGAACCGAAAATACGTAAGGAACTAAACATACTAATGTGACCCATAATTTGTCGTAGTGAAGTGTCTCATATAAATCATTAAAATCGAGAATCAACGTAAATCCGTCTGGTCAATAATCGTCTGGTAATAAATTGTGATGCGTTGTACGTATTGCCTACCTTTAAAATTCTTACCCTAAAATAAATGTCACATGCCGTCAAATACAACTATCCACAGTGGTGTAAGTAGGGGCAGAGTACCACCCTGACTCTTTCGACATGAAACTTATTTTGAAATTTTCATTAAAATTTTCTAACACATTCGAACTACTAGCATAAAGAAACATTTTTGAGTATAACGGAATGTTTAAATATAAGTACTGCCCAGGTACTTCTGTATTCAGGGCTAAATTACTGGTTATACATTTTATAGCACAGTATAGAAAGGAATACATCAAAGAAACCGGTGAATCCGTCCATCGCCGCTACATATTATGAAATTGTGTATGAATGTGGATTTAAGTCAAATATGTGGATAGAAAATTCATTTTGATTGCGTCTGAATGTGGAAATACAATAAACAAACACGCGGTGCGTCCAATAAACACCAAGAGTATTATAAATAATGGGCAGCTGTAAATACATTATATTTAGTTTTATGTAGCGGCCAAAAGTAATATCGTTAAAATCATGAGACGAATCGTTATATCCCTGTGATTAATACAAGACAATAACAGTGATAGTCAACACTTAAACCATAATATATTAATTAAGCTTGATTGAAAATAACTATTCAAAAATGTATTCTATCCCTACTACTCGGCGTATTGCAAGAGTAGCATTGTCGTTCAGAAAATCTAACGTTACTTTATTTGATTATCCATTACTTAGTGTCCTAGACAATAAATAGTGGCAAGACAAAAGCAAACTATTTTACTCAAGCCAGGAAAATACGACTGTATTCTATCAATATAGGTGATCAAAATGATAAGTCATACAAAAATTAATTTAAAAGTTCAATAAATATAAATAGGTGAAGGAATGGGGGAAGGCTGAACTAAATATAGGAAGCTAACGAGTCACTAAGCTCGTTTCACTTAAGTGAAATATTTATTTTTCAATATGGTGAGGCAGATATATATATAGTCCTCGAGTTACGTGATTACTTCGTTCCAAATTGAATCACGTATGTCAAAGATAGCGCATATCGAGGAAATTTTTTGTTCAATTAATTTTTAGGAAGACATATGGACGAGACACGGTGGCGCGTAACGTAACTAACTCCCTTCACAATATTATATGATAATATTTTTTTGACTCGCGCGTAATAATATTAAATTAAAATACTTCATATCGCGTAATGTCTATTTACACTTAGTTTTATTTCATCAGTTTTCTTTTTGTTGATCGAATAAGTGATATGTTATTGTTCAATAGGATCGGTTGTCAGCCAATCGTTAAACTTATTAGGTAGCCGTTCGATGCGGCTAAATTCACATTAAAATCATGAGAATTTTTAAGGATCTACGGAACTAAAACCAGCGACTAACAAGTGCGGCCGAATTTTTCCAGTCGCCCACCTATGCTAATAACACTATATCAAATACCTAAGTAAATTTGCTGAATATAGTTATCAGTATTGTAAACACTCGACAGTATTATGCCTTAGGGAAGACGAAGTAGTTCACGGCAACGGCGGCATGATGGCTCGAAAAGATAACACATTGTAGTTGTTGACGTCGCTGATTGGCGCAACAAGGCGCGAATTGATAGCTTGGAGTAGTTTTATTGATAAAACTAAGGACTATTACGAAATGTAGAAATCAAATATAATGATAGCTGTAGATACCAGTACAAACGATTGATATAAATCCACACACGATTATATTATATATTACCGGCACAGGCTACGGATGTCGATCTAATAAAACTTAAAAAGTTTACGTTTCAATACTTAAATAATAATTTCGTTGCAGAAGTAAAATTATAGCGGCTAATGGTATAACAGTTTCCTCTCGATATGACATAATTCTGAATACTCAACGAAGGAAGTAGGGATATCGCGTTGATCACCACTTCTAAAAGGGGATCTCTCAGTATAAATGCAATGTATTGCCGGGCTGTGTCTATTATTGGATTTAACTTGCAAGCACCATCGCCCAGCATTTCCTGGTTAAATCTATCAAAGTGGTTTGACTACATATTGCGTACTACTTACTCTCAAGCACTGCGACAATATGTACACACATTGTAAAATTTCCACATGCATTCATTAAATTAACGACGGAAAACGTCAACTACCCAATCAATGAAACCAAGTAAACACGGATCATTAATTCTGAGCTCTTTGAGCTTTGCAAAAGTAAAACTGCAGCATTTTTTAGGTTTGTTTTTCACATTTTACAATTGTACGTGTAACGTTTATTGTTGTAAAATTGACAAGTTTGTACTATGCTTTCATAATGAATTGACACGGAACTACAAAATGTTAAATAACTAATACTTACTTACAAATGGGGTAGAAACGGTAGTATATTTCTAAGCAACTCACACCGGTGGTTTAAACGATACCGTAGAAATTTGATGCCGGTAAAGGTACGAAAAACGATTCTTAGTCTCCCCCTTTTCAAGACCACCCGTGTTATAGCAAGATGAACAGTAAAAGGCGGGTCTAGACAGGATAATCAATAGATATTCCGCCAGTTGGCAAACAGACAACTACTGGATTATTCTCTATGGAATAATGATAGCGAACTCGATTATAGATAAAGGTGCGAATATTCAGCTCGTCACCGACTACAGATTTATATTAAACCTCAGCTTTCGTCAATAATTGAACAAGAAAAGTTCAACCCAGTCATTTAAGCGGATATGGTAATGGATGTAGGAGAAATTCGTACTACGCATATTAATTACAACAATACAGCGTCCTTAGGTGACAATAGTAATATAATATTATGTCCACAATTTGGTTTTATTCGTGTTTTCATATTCCATCAAAGATATCAGGAGTTAAATTTCGTAAAATTGTATTTATATTATATTAGGTCCTTTTGATTTATGTAAGAGTATTGCGATCTTTTATGCGATGCCATCGCTCTGACAACTAAATTTACTATTATAAAATGAAATAATTTTTATTTTAACTTCCTACGATTCGCATTCGTATAATATTTAATAAATCTACCTCCCACGCTGTTCAATATGGCATTAACAAGAACGTAATGTCATCATTAAAACTGTGAAGATTACCTAATACTTAGTCGTCTTATAACGAAAACATTAAATGTAGATAACGTCATGTCAGTTCGATTGTTTACGAGTACAACTTATGAGGTAAGCGAATTGAATACTACCAAACAAACATTAATAGTTTGTAAGTAACAATTACAATATAGATTCACTCTAGGAGGTGAATAAAAAAGTCATTCTAAGCAAATATTTTATACAAAGATTTTTTTATCAATGTAGGTTATACTTTTAATATTATACAAAAAATGTGGAGCAAAGATATTTACGTATTGGATGCGATACACTAATATCGATCCAATCGATGCAATGATTTGGCTGGCACATCCACCGTTATGCAACCGCGAAGATGAGGCGAAAACTGGTACCATGTCGCATAGGTAGTTTGCGATCCCAACTCAGTCAGTCGCGAGTCAGGTGATATTAATACTCCACAATCGTACAAACAAAATTCCTTAGTATTTCTAAGAAAATTAGACCGCAGAAATTAAGCGAATTAGAATATATTTGATGGAACTCCATAGTTAACTAAATTATTATATAATACTGCATGTTAATAACTTTTAACGTTCAGTTTCAGTTGTGATACCATCGTCAAGACTATTCTTGATAATGGTATTACAGTGAAAATAATTAACAGATCTGATTAAGTTATAGAAGCAAGATTCCAACGTAACTATTGAACCACTGTCATGCTAATGTATATTACTGTGTATCTTATATTGTATTAACAATGAACATGGAACGTTACAGTTCGTAAGTAGCTTTCATAAAATAGTACCTAAAAAGGGTTTATACGATAATAACTGTTGACGAGTTGGTGTCATTTTAACTAGCCAGCGGTTTAACCAAAAAGTGAAAAAAATAAAATCATAATCAATCGTTTTCGCATTTTGAACGGTTAAATTCAGAATATAAGGCGATAAAATACTTAACTACTCGTTTTTTATCTAAGTACGCGTAAAGTTTTATGTCGTAGACATATTGAGAAGTATTACATGATCAAATATTATTGTTATTGAATATGATTATACAAAAACTATCAAATAATAACAAAAACCAAAATCGCTTTCTATACTAATATGCGAGTGGATGATATTGACCAAGACATTTTTCCATACCCATTTTAATTTGCAGAAGTAACCTAAAAACTTAATTCAATCGACTATAGATATAAATATGTAATCTTTAAGCCGTTAAATCAAGTTCAGCGGTCATCTAAGTCTGTTATCGTGTTGATGTTACTGAATATTCTTACCGGCCGGAAACTATTGTCCAGAAGAGCCATACTCTCTTCGACGGGAGCGAAGATGAGTGGCGCCCCGTCGAGGCAGTCAGACAGAGAGGGGGCGGACGGCATCCAACGAGGACCCCCAACAAACTGAGGCGTCACCCCAACGATCATTGCTAATGCCATTTTTACCATCGTACATAAATTAAGACCTCGATCAGCAATACAACACTTGCGTTTCAATTTATTCGGTTATTTTGCAAGAGTCACGGGCGATTTCTACTTCAATCGCTTTCGAATTTCAATATTTAAAAGGTCACTCACTTTTACAGATTTAAAAAAAAATGAAGACACTCAATAGTCAACATATTTATATAATTACGGACTTAAAATGCTTTGAAAAATCACCAACACAAATTCTAAAAGAATGATGAATGTTAAGTTTGTAAACAAGGAAATATTAGCAGAAACTAATGAAAAAAGATGTATAGTGTAAAAACAACTTAAAGACATTTAGACGTTAACGGTGTGAATATTAATGAAAACTAGTTTTCGGACACTCGATTTCTTAAGCAACGATTCTCCACATCGAATTCAAACGGTTTTATGGTAATTTCTAGAAATATATACCATAAAAAGCAGAATATATTCTAATATTTGAGAGTAAATAAATATGCAGCACGATCGAAAGATTGAAATCAGCACTGTCAACCGGCTTCCACAATCACACAAAATAAACACCTTGCGACGCCGGCGTCTCGCTATCGACTCCAGTGGCCTCCAGCGAAACAGCTGCCGGATGGATAGGTAAAATACTCTCGCTGGAAGCGGAAGACGAGCGAGGGTGGGGCGCCGAAAGGCAGCCGGGTATTCCAGCCGGCGGGGAAGGGTGGTAAGACGCAACGGAGATCGTCGCGACGTCTAATATGCGGCGCCGGAAAAGCCAACATGCAACGGCACGGTAAAATGACGAGTATACACGTGTTTTATGGATTTTGACACGTGCCTCGGAACTAATGGAAACATTTTTAATCGTTAATTTTAATCACTCTTTCATCAGTTGTCTTGCCAACGATAATCTTCAATGACAATATTAGAATTAATAAAAATAACCCAAAACTTAAAAGCTTAACTTACTTAAGCGCGGTTTGGTGGAAGCAGCAAAATTTTTTTATCAAATAATAACAGATATGTGATAATGCCAAAATCTTCAAGCTTATGTATCGCAGTATAATTTTTTAACGAGGTTCCATTCCCATTCGTTTTTTACTTATAATCTCTACATTTTTTCTTCTATTTTACTATTTTAATTGATTATTTATTTATCATCTATGATAACGAATGTATACTTCTGTTGTTAACTATAGACCGTTGTATTTTTTGCGTTCTTTCTTCGAATCATGTTCGGCTTTACCGCTGTGAGATACAACAGAATATAATATGTTCAGCCATATACAATTAAAAGTGAAATGGAAATACTTCATCTTGATAAGACGATTTCAAATCCACTGCCATCTACGAGTATATTGATCATATTGCCTGCCGTTGCTGCTCACGCCGCAGATTTTCAATGCGCACAAGAAACCTGTTAAAAGTATCATTTATGTTAATTAAGCGGCCAACAAGAAAACACCATTGAAGCTTATTCAATTTGCAAGTCAGGCATAATGGCTGCAGAGATATTTTGCCGGCCTGCCGCTAATATTTTAGACACGATATTTTTACGTCTCTTGTCACGATGATAAACACGATTTATCACATAGTCGTTTTGCAAACAATTTAATACGAGTAGCCTAAAGTCTATTTAGAGGCCAGTGGTTCGTAAGCTTTTCGAAGTCACGTTTATTTTTATTGAAAGAAAATATGGAATAACAAAGGCATAAAACTCTCAACAAAAATATCACATGTTTAAACATACATGGTATTACAAATTACCAATTACTTAAGAATATCTTGAGCAATTGTATGACAAACAATTCTCGTGAAAAATAAGCTGTCAAGACGTCTTCACATTGCGGTGATCCATATATTCCACTTTCGGAGTGGATATCTTCATACTGTGTATATCATTATGCTCCACTTAGGGAGCGAACATGAAATATAAAAAATAGCAGTATATGCAATTAAATATACATTTAAATACTATTACGATTAATATTGTACTTTTATTGTATTAAAATGGAACTTCTTCAATATTTTGGGGTCAAAATTTTTAATTCGTTATCAGTTTTGACAGATACCTCACTTCTTCGTCTACATGTCTTTCGGATTTTTTAGTTCTGATGTTGGATATCGTGCAAAAAATCGAATTCACACAAGTATATAATAATGTTCAGTTTCCTAGCTGTTATGCGTTTAAAAAATGTTGAGGAACATTGATGACGAACCACTGATCTGGGCAGTCCACCTGGATATACAAACATTATAAAACGATTTTTTTTTCATCAACCGATAGAACGATAATTCTGTAAATAGTATAAATCAATACAAATATAATCCACGGTCCGATGCGTCAACTCTCATAAAGTTCATTGGTTTGCCTGTCTCCATCCAAGCTGTGTGACTGTTAGAAATGAGTCCAGCGCCATTTGCAAGTTATCTGTCATGAACCAGGCTTCAATGTTTTGGATTGCATCACCATGATAAATTAACAAATTGTAAACCAAAATTTGCCCAATTCTTCCCTGTGTGTTATTAAACTTGCTCTACGCGTCCATTAATATGGCCGTATAGTTGTTTTTCCATATTAACTACTAATATTGTAGTTCTACAGGCCAATGATTTCTGTCGATAAAGAGTCACTATTAAGATTAGTGTTGAAGCTATTTAAGAATTTCTCTAATAAAAAAAATGTTACATATTTCTACAGTATCGAGATTCCTTCTTTAGATGAGTGAAAAAGTATTGATGATACATTGGGTACAATATCCACGGGTGCATCCAGCGAATGAGCTGAAAGTATCGATTGCTAAATTGATTTGAATCGAATGGAAGTATCGAACCCCCGGTACTCTGTAACCCCCATACTATAGAAATCCATTAGGATGAAATTTTCGATCGTTACTTTTTAAAAATAAAAGCGGCAAAAAGTATTTTTAGCCCACGAAATAATTCAAGGTACACACGCATCAAACATAATGTACATTAATGTTGTTTTCGCTCACAAAATTTCTTAATGACGAATTTTATATTACACCATGCTACTCTGCGTGCGACTCGGTTAGCAATGGGGGTGATATTGTTGGACGACGTTTCTTAGATTTTCGGGTTCCTATATCGGGCGGCCCAGACGGTTCGTGACCTGCGATACGATCGCCGCTTTATCGACCGAGTCGAATATAGACGATCAACCCTCGCAGAGCGCCGATATTACGGAATTTTGGTAGAGTAAAACATTAAAAAAAAAACACTTTTTATTCATCATCGTCGGTGCCTTTTTCATTTTGGCGATAGTTTTCCCGCTACCTTTTATAACAAAGTTTCACGGCCGCACTATTGTTACAACTTCGCCAGACGTGAAACTGATCCAATACAATGCCATCCATATTATTGCGTAGTGCAATACTGATGAGCTGTTGTCCTTCCCAAGTGTCATCCAACTTTATTCATAGGCAACGCTACATATATATTTTTTATAAAACTAATTACATTATGCGCATAAACTGCGAGATCGAAAGCCTATACTATAACATATATTCAAATGATTACGCTGGGGATTTATCGGGGGCGAACGATAAATTAATTACAAGTGGGACGAATTAAGTATATCTAGAAGCATCTACTTTATGCTCGTTTCTTACTTTTATTTTTATTCTCTTGCCAAATTCATGTTTTTTTCGTGCATACTGTGTTAATTGGTTTTATTAAAAATACATCGGAGAAAATCAAGAGTCTTCCTCTTTTATTTGTCCAGCAATAAAAACTTCTTTCCATGGGCACAGAAAACTCTCTTGGAGAGAACGTTGAACAAATTAAACCAACCACGAGGTAGAAATAGGCAGTAACTTTTCACACAATTCAGATTCATTTGAATAAAAGACAGAGGTCACAATCCTCCACAGTTATTGGTCACAAATACTACCTTATCGCAGAATTATGACTAAGAGATTCACGTCAAGCATTATTCCATATTATTATATTGATGATATCATAAACGAAAAATAGACAACACACATATACAGACATCGAACAATCCATACCCGACTACGAAATGCTAGTGTACATAATCAGGCATACAGGTGAATTTTGATTTTGATCCCAACCTAACACATGATATGACTATAGCACATTATTTTATAGTTATAATTAGCGCATGCCATGCCAATCTATGTGTAACAGCAACGTCAAAGACTTTAGTTTAGTCGGATATGAATGTGAAAAAATGTGAGAGTAAAATACAGTAAATAATTTTAATTTAACAACTTGTGTACATTTATTTCATTCATATCGGAAAATCATACCAGCAGCATATATAGGTTTTTCTTGATCAAAAGGACTCCCAGTAATAGATCGTATTAAATTTTATGACCAATACAATACATAGATTTCAAACAGATTTTAATAGGATTTATATTTTAATAAAATCTCATGAAAATATAAAAAAAAACCTTTTTCTTTGCTCTGAATAATACATACGGATTGGCATTATATGGCATGTTATAATACACAAAAGTCATCCCTTCGGTGAGGTTAATGATAGCTACATATATAATGGTGTTCTATTTACCTAATGTTATCATAGCCAAGAATAGCCAAGGAATAAAATTAACTAACCTCAACAAAATTTTCATTTTTTTCAAAATACAGCAGATGTTGGAATTGAATTCGCATTCTCCGGATGCGAGCCTCATACACTAACCTGACGGATACCGGGGAGACGTTTTCAATACAATATAATAAAATAATTGAGTAATTTTAAGTAACTTTCCAGCAGATATTTAAACATGAAAGTTTAATATAACGTTACGGGAAATCTTTCTAAAATTAGAAGTTTATCTTGGCAACTGAAAATAACATCTTGCACATTATATTCATCCAAGACATTAACATTTTTACAAGCTTAAGTATCTAATTAACTTTTTCGATAACTTCATATATCTGTATATGTATACAAAATTATTTCTGTGGAATGTTACACTTACACATAATATAATACGTAATATCAAAAATGTATAAGAAACCTAAATATTTATAGAGATAATACCTAGTCTTAATGAATTCCTAATAAATTAAAATAAGCAAAAATTTGTAATAGTATGAACACCTCAATAATAAATTCAATAGATATAAAATTGTCATGTACGAATCACACATGCCATTTCATCGCCCCATAATGAATTGTTAACCAAGTGCAATGATTGTGAACTATATAAAAAGACAAAGCCTCCAATTTGAGTTGATTTAAATATAACCATGCATGAAACGAACATGATATTTAAATGCATATTTCACAACTTTTTTCAAAAAATAAAATACATTCATCTACAAAGAAAGTTGTAACTTAATAATTAGCATAAATAAATACTTTCATATCTTAGTGACGGACATCTATGTCTGAGAAGTGATAGATATGGTGACAAATACAAATCATATCACTTTATAACGAATACCGAAGTAACGAAATTTCTAGTATAAAGTGTATTTTTGTTGTCCCGAACAAACGTTCATACAATATATAAAAATATTTTTGCTATATTCAGTATAATGAAATTTCAGTACAACGAAATAAAAAGGGTGGTCTCATGAATTTTTTTATGTGATTTGACTGTAGTAAGGTATGAAACTCTAAGTACGGTTTTCAACTATACAATTAATAACTAACAGCATCCAACAAATATACATTATAACAATCACATGACAAACAAGTAATTAGTTAATTTAACAGACATGTTTGCATATATTCACAGTGAAGCAAAGAAAGGTTATTTGGTGCTTGTAGACAAGTCCACCGTGAAGAGAGAATATCCTAACCCGGTTATGAAAATAAGACTGCTGAGGTAAAGCTTATTGCATATTTTTACATCACTGTGTAGAAGTTGTACTTAGAACATAAAAACTTACTTCCTTGGCGATTTGGTCGAGGGCCTGGTCTTCCGCAGACGCTTTTGTCTGCGTTCGCTGTCGCCGGCCGGAGGAATCCATCGTTTAGCCGTGATAACGCCCTCGCACACTGTCATAGAATAGACAATAACAAACATGTAACATAACAGCACAAAGTACAATAAGCACAGGATTTGCAAAAAAATTGAATGTTTACTTTTTAATCACACCTTTTATTATAACCTACCAAATCACCAAATATTAAAGCCTCCACCTCACCATTTACCAAGCGATGAATGAAGCAAAATATTCAATATACATAATCACTGAAGAAAATCTACTCAATGCATGTGTATTTTCAACTCAGCTTATATGCATATGAATATATTGTAAAGAAATATTTTTTTTTTACATTAACATGGAAATTAATGAGATATAATCCACGGGTAATAACTATACATGTAAAAATGTATTATTTATCTTCGACATGTTTTTTGTTTCAATGAACACATAAATAGTACATATTGTATTACGAGGGGATGTATAATTTTATAAAACGACTAAAATTCAGTGTTAAACACTTACTACTATGTGAAAGTTTTTTCTATTTCACAAATGATAATTTAGATTCAGTATTCATCCTATTTATTAAACTTAGGTTGTAGACTAACATTTTCTGTGATGCAGCCATGTTAGTTAAAGAAAAAAATTAAGTTCTTAATTTTATAACCAGCTTGAATCGTTGAATTTCCTGCATATTATATTATACTTGATTTACTAAATGTTAAAAGAATAATAAAAATATTTCGAGTCAGGATTATTGTAGTGTGTTGATTTCAATAAAATAAATATGTCAAATTCATTTAATATAAAACCCTGATGAAAAAAAAGATAACTACAAAAATATTCAGTAAGTAAATAATTATAATGTTAATGTTAACAGGTTATTACAATAGAAAGTAATGCGGTGAAGTAAAGTTAATCTTCTGTAATGTGTCCAACAGAGAATAAAAAATTATTCAAGTAAAAATAGTTAAGTAGTACATACACAAAAGTTGATACATATGACAGTGTAAATTTATCTACAAACTTAGGCAGAGAAGTATTTGTAATCAAATAGCTATTCACAGGTACCTCAAAATTTCATTGCATTCGAAGATGTGTGGAATTTTAATTATTTATTTTTTTACACTAATATTTGTGACATATTTTCCACTGAGTTATCAAAATATAACACAATTTCTCGAATATGATATGTAGATAATTACAGTATTTAATCAGGTGGTTAACAATGCATAACATAAGGCTGAGTAAATTTATAGAATAAAATAATATACATATAAAAATCACAGAAGTTCTTTTAATAATATCAAATAATTTTAAAATTAAAATTTCAAAACATATACTTGTTACTAAAAACTTTGAAAATAATATAATAAAAATGCATAAAAAATATGTTTTAAAAATTCAGTATATTTTTAGTGTACCTGCCAGTCTGTATAAAACATTTGAGAACCTAGATATAAAATTGATTTTATAAATAGCATTGATGCAAGACAACCGAAATAATAATACATAATATAGTCGATACACATTCAAGTATGTCTTGATGGGATACATACTGTTTTCAAGAAACAAATACATTTTGCCCACATAATTAATAATAATGTAGAATGAGTAATGGCTCGTTTTAAGTTCAATAAGATTTTTATCTCAATTTCATTAATTAAGTGCCTATTTTTACAAAGATTATAAAAAAATTTGCATCAGATTTGAAACGTTTGAATTAAACAATGCTATTTTTAAACATCAAACTGTCAAAACACATTTAAAAAATAGTTATGTTTTTTTAAACTCCATTCAGCAACTATTGCAACTGCTCTAGATTTCGAAAAAAAGGGAAAAGTCTTTCACCCATAGAACAATAGTATGTACAATACATATTAATCATGTATAAACTGTGAGGGGAAAATACGTTACTGACATGATTCAACCGTAAATAACTTGACAGCGAATGGAAAATTCGAAAATTCTGTAGAGTTTTGACTGGCTGGCGTATTTTTTAGAATTCTTGCGACTGGCAGGAATAAATAAAATCGTGAAAAAATATGACTTCACTTAGGAAAAACATAAAAGAAATGTATCAATTAAAAACATTTTATTATACGAAGTCACACAATGATTGGCGACTATAAAAGGACTTAACTCGGGCCGTTATAAACAAGTGCATACCGATGTAAGTAGCTGTCAAAAATGATTTAAGTATGTTATTTTCAGAAGCCATGTCGGTATCCATGCAATGTGATTTGGACCAAATTATTCTAGGTTAGTTACTAATTTTATCTAGGATGTAACTAGAAAAACACCAGTTATATTAGTTCAAGGCTGAAATAAAACATTGTATGATAACATACTTACTGCAATAAGAGAAAGTGCGATGTATAAACTATTTCTTTTTCTATAGAAAGGCGGAAAATTACATGCCACACATCACAATCCGATGTAAAAAGCTAAGATACCTGTGATTAGCGTGGGAGATGTGAAAACGTTATTTGTGTTTTTGTGCCATTACCCGAATCAGCGGATGGGCACCTAGCCAATATGCTTTTCCTACACATTATGAAATCATACTCACACACAATAGCTTAAATATATCACCACATGTTGTTCCAATTACATGCACTCGATTGCAATTTCGTAAATATCTTCAGTCAAAGATGACATCAACTGATGGTGTGTAAAACTCGACCTTCATGTCAATAAATCCGACAAATCAGGGAAGACCGACACCACCCAGACATCAAATTAACTAATGTTGTGTAGTAATTCGTAAAAACATCAAAACAAGTGTCAGTAAAACATTAGCCTAAATGGACGCAAATACTTTATCTTATCACAAATAACTTCTAATGTGATTATTTTCGTGTATAGCTGAGTAAATTGAGACATGTGCAAAGCCGTCCGACATTACTAGGACGATAGATTCACGGCCAACTGACGCTATGGAATAAAAATATTAAAAAATAAAATATTTATGGCTAAAATTCATGTTTTTTGGTATATGCTGGCGCCACAGTAGTGTAGTTACAAAATCTTATTAGCGTGACGACTCAAAGTGTAACAGAGTGTTAATCAAGAAATATTTAACAAATAATGTTTTTTATAAAAATAATATAAAATTACATAAATAATTGGACAACATGACAGTTTTATTCAAATAAAACTATGAAAAATTGTTATGGTATAAAATCACCCCGTGCCTGAGGTATAATTAGATTTTAAAAAATTAAATACAAATCAAAATTGTATTCAAATAATAAAGCTAGAATAAAAATATTTCATTTCCATATTAATGAATATTACAACTAAGAAATATCTTGAGAAATGGTTTTTATTATATCAAGAGTTATAATCATCTCATTATATTTTATTAATAATATTATATAATTTATAGAAATACATTTAAAATATTTGGTGAGATAAAATATGTCGTTGAAAAGAGAACGAGTCTTTTAATATTAATCTTAACAAGTCATATGTATACAAAATTTGACAGATCATCCGAGCAAAATGTCGAAAAGTCTATGGTTTTTAAACGTCAAATCATGTACACACAGTGACGATTAAAAGTAAGTACTGATACTCGGTAGCGCGATTAATGAAGATCAATATAGAAATTAAAGAATTAGACATAAAACTTAAATAAACTAAAAGAAAATAAGAAACATTTAAGTAAAACTAAGACAACATATTAGTAATAAATTAATTCCCCGGAAGGCGAGAGTTAGCGGGTTGACTAGGGCAGAGTTCCCAAACTGTCTGTTATTTCCTCATTTTACATCTGATATAATAATTTATTTTTTGAGGGCCGCGGATTATTGTTAACTAATATAAAGGGCTGTGGCATGAAAAATTTTGGGAAGCACTGCCCTAAATAATCGTTCAGCATGCACTCTTCAGAGCTGGAGATGGTGTGTAAGTTTGCCACAGTTGTAGGATTTAAAATAACATTTAAGGCCATAGAACTTGTGCACCTAATGGCTTGAATAATTGGCTGACAACTAATTCTCGTAAAAAAATTCAAAATAACTCCACACAATACATATATCCATTTTTGGGGTGGTCATTTTCATTTTTTTCTGCTAGAAAAAACAGATTAATCGAATTTGGAGCATTTCATTATGATACCTCAAATGTTGAAGATTCGTCTGATGATATGGATATCTTATAAATTATTTAGTATAGTTTTACACTGAATTTGATCATTTCTGAGTTCCATATTAACAATATTAAACACATAACATATCATAAGACAAAGACGATATTACAAAAATATAATTAGAATCCTTTGTCACAGTGATATCATTTGGAAGAAGTAGCGGTTGAAACTTTAAGTGAGGGAGGCTTAAACAACAAATCTTCTCTTCGCAATTTGTATACTACCATGATATAAGAATAAAATAATATCATATCAGAAGTTGTTAAGTAAATCCAGATTGTGAAGATTGAAGCATAGTCATAATCTTACTTTTTAACAGAAATGTAAAATTTGTTGAAAAAATTTATGAATGAAATTCTCCAAAATCCTCATACCCTATATGTTTACAATTATAATAAAAAGATGCACAAAACAGTAAACTAAAATCATTTTAAAAAAGAACAATCAATGCCTTTACTGAAAATGATTCTGGGTCTTTTCTTCCTCTTGTTTGGAAAACACTAGTAATTTTATTATACCTCGTGCAATCAATTTAAAAATGTAACAGTTTTGTTAAAGAAATATGTCATGACTAAATTACGTATTAAGGAATATCAGAAAACAAATTCCTATTTTTATTCTACATATCCTTATTATTCGCCGAATTGACGGATTTCTTATACATATACATACGAGGGCGGTCCGATAAGTACTTGGCCTACAAAAGAAAAACGAAAATTTTCGAAAAGTGGCGATTTATTTCTCAACATA
>JAGVSQ010005446.1:0-17724 GCA_022683975.1 Rhyacophila evoluta
AAAAATATTGAAATATTTAAAGTACTTTAGTAAATATGTTTATTTTCGCAAATGTTAAGCGCATTTTGCGAATTTGCCAAAAGTAGCCCGCAAGTTAAATACAAACTACTGCTATCCATAAGATTATTTTACAAAAATAGAAAATCAATTTCAAAATCATTAACTACCTGAAATGCTGCGTCTGTACTGATAATACATCACACATTTTACGATTCTAATACTGTTGAAATTAGACGCGAAACACGTTACTGGGAGTCCGTTGTCTTCATCAGCAAACGGTGCTTTTTGAACCTCGCGTACTAATAAACATTCAATTTAAATAGTGCAGACAGCTAACATACATTTTTTAAACTACAAACATTACAAAAGAATATATATAATAAAAAAGTAATATTTTGTGTTATAAAAGATCACAACACTTTCATGTACATTCTAATTTAATAAAATGTAGGATATTCAATGTACATACATAAAGCACGTTAAGGAAAAGTATCAGCGATTATGTGTTGACAACGCGAACATTAATAAGAATTAAATGAAATAGTTCAATAAATCTGAAAAATAAAATGTCGAATTTTCTCTGCGGACCACCGGTTGGCGACCGCATGACGCCGCGGGGACGATAGCAGAATGACCGTAATAGAGATGCGAAATAGCTTTAAACACGTTGTCGTCACAACAACTTGCTCGCTTGCTCACTCACCTATTTATAGCTATATTGCCTCTTTGTTTCCGTCGTTTTGTCGTCGCGGCATCTATCGTGCCCCGTACACTATCCTACAATCCAATGAAATCGAGCCCGATATTTTCTTTAATAGTAACAGCATATATTCCACCTCGACGATGTAATACAAATTCAACGTTTTTTTTCTATTATGGTTAGTTAATAATATTTTATAGAATATAGATATATTACAATTGTTCTTTTTTAAACATTTCTAAAAAAATCGAATTTTGATCCAGTTGCTAATGCATTTTGAAAATAAGTGATCTATGTGGAAAAAATCAATAACTTTCTTAATTTTTTCATCTCGGTATTCGAAACGTTAGCGTACGCTTTTCGCATCCGGGAAGTGTGATCCAATTCCCACATATACTGAATTTTCGAAAATCCGAAAATACAACCAACCCATCAGGTTGAGCAATTTTCTGAAAATCAGTTTGTCGTGAAAAATTATCTGTCATGATATGCCATCACATTGTGGAGATCCATATATTCTACTTTGGAGCGGACATCTATACGCTACGTAGATCCATATGATTTACTATTGGAGCGGACATGAAAAAAACTCAAATGACGCAAAACGATCGTCATTAGCATTTTTCGATGATATCACGAACCAGGATACATCGTTGTTTAGCACTAAAGAATTAACTTAAGTATTGTGATTTAGAAAACTTTTTAAAGAAATTTAATTTAAGCTGTGTCACAGAATAGCAGGGTAAAACTATACATAAAAGATATTCCGCTAGAGGGGCATGAAATTTCTGGGGCGGTTACCCCTTAAGACTTCCAATCACTTTAAAGCACGACAGAATCGTTACTAGACCCGACATAACTGGACAATCAAATGCGTCGAGAAAGTGATATGTGATTGCGGGTTAAAACGTTATATCCCAAGAGTTTATTGGGACCCAAATAGTTTGCGATCTCAAGAATAATCGATAACCCAAGTATTATTTGGTTTGGAATAATGTTCAAAAATATTCCTGATTTTTTGTCTTTAGCCCATCGCTGCATGATTTTATTAATTTTTTTTCTGTTAAAATGGCTTGTAAATGAGGGAAATATATTATGAAAAAATAATTTTAAGTCATGTAATTTTCAATAAATTCAAATTTTGCGAATATGCAACATCATTCAGCAAGGCTATATTTAAAAACAGAGTTCAGATCAACAACGCAAAGTTTGAAAAATTTAAATAACTTATTAAAAACTACTTACTCAATGAGATTAATAAATATGTAGAATATTGTAAAAAATGATCAGAGAAACAAGCTTAAAATTAAATTTTTTTTATAATAATTTTTGGGCGAAATTTTCAAAGTCTAACTAAAATCATTTTTTTCTCTAAATATCTAAATTATGTCGGTAAAGTAAGATGTTTACGGCAAAACAGCATTCTAAGCATCGAAAAAATATAATATTAGATATTTTACACGTATGACACCTGCTGTATCCAAATAGTTTCAAATGTAGCATATATGCGAGGGAAAATAAGGAAATTAGGTTTCCGAATTTCATTCTAACATTATTAAAGGTATATTTCTAACATGCTCTCGAGTCAATATTTTACCAAGTACTAAGGTTAAGGTTCCCTCCCTATATTAGAAACAGTTGATATCTTTAATAATAAATTGACTTTTCAAATTATTTACAGACAATTGAAACTTTTATAGATATTTATGTGACTACTAATGTCATTTATAGATGACTTTGTTATTGGAATAAGAATACATTGCAGAATAAAAATATCGATTCGAAATAAAGTGTCAGAGAGAGGCAACTTTTCAGGAGTTTTTTTCAAGCTTTGTTCATTTTTACTAAAGCTGCTCATTAAATTACACAAACAAATTTTATGCTGTAGTTCCCAAGTCATTTTTTTAATAGGGTGGACAAAATATGACTCAATAATAAGCCAAGTTGACTGAAACTGGGTATTCCACCTCTCCACACAACAAATATAATGATTATATTATAATGTAATTTTATATTCAAAGCTTTTTTTTAATGCATTTAGATCATCATTTGGACACGAGTTCAGGAATTACATATAGTTTAGAGCCGGAAATTATTTCTTATCAATCACTATGAGTAGACAGAATTATTCATTATATTACACTATTAAATGGAAAAATAATCTGTCAAAACATCTTCACATTGCGGAGATCCATATACTTCACTTTTGGAGTGGATATCTTCATACTGTGTAGATCTAAATGCACCACTTTGGGAACGGACATATAAAAGTGAAATGGATAACATGTTTTTAGAAAAATCTTTGTGGTTAAATAACATGTTAAATCAGATCATCTCTAAAGAAAATTTTCATAAAGAATAATGTAATTTTCTTATTTGATATTTCTGTTTTCTAAGCGTTCAAAGCAAAAAAAACAATTTGCAGATTAATGTGTATCTACCATTTATCTCTTTTGGAACAGTATTCGGATTGCATATATTATTTGCACGATTTCACGTTATACAACAGACAATAAAGAGAAAAAAGACAAGAAAAATAAAATATTGAAGAAATATTTCATGCGGACTAATTTCTTACGTAAGATAAGAAACCTTATTGCGTAGGCGTTTTTGAAGGAAGGAGGTAGTATCTATATTAAGCAATACTGTCATAAAAATACGAACTGGCAATGTAATCATCAAAAATACCGTTTATTGGAAAAGTAAACGGTGTTTACGTAAAATTTCGATTAATTTGACCGACTTTCAGGAAGCTCAACTTTTCTATGAAGCATTCTCAATGCCCTCGTTTCTTATGCATCAGGATCGGTGAATTTTGCGCATCCGTTAAAATCAGCGCAAAACCGTGCATAAAAAAATAAACATACATCACTTCACCAAATATAGGCTCTATCAAGCTATCTCTCATCAAAAAGAAATTAAAATTTAAAAAATAACTAGTTTTATGTGAATGGCAATTGAGATTGACTTCCAACAGTCGATGCAAAATGAAGTGTGAAACAATATATCGTCGTATTATTTCAAAACTTTCTTTTTCACTTTAACGTCTTCTGCCAGTAATACGACGATATGTAGTCCAAGCATCGCTTAAGCTCATATTAACTGATAGAGCCTTGTCATGATTTTCCCGATATGATAGGCGTTCGCGCGTGTGACAAGCAAAGACAATGGTGATTTAAATAAATGATTAAAAGCTTTTAGAATAAGTATATATTATCCATTATACGAACCATTGCCATAAATCGTATTGATTCCTGACTTTTAACAAAGAGTTCGTCGTTCGAAGTTTATTGTTTTACTTAAATTTAAAAAAATACCAATGCTCATTATATTTGGCCTTATATATATATACTGCAAACATCGTTTAAAATCATATTAACTGCTATAGTTGGTATGATATTGACCCTGTTTAGCCATAAGGAATTAACCCTCATAGAACAATAACTCCGTCAATGAAGTTTGATTCCTTTTTCCTACATGAAAATTTGGTAAGCCCTTCTTTTTTTAATTTAAGGTTGAATTCAGAAAATAAATGAGCATTTGCGGCTTAATTCCTTTTGACAGAATGTGTATTTAGTTGTGTACATTGTGTTTCTAAAAATGTTTTTATGATAACAATATCCTAAGATATAATGATTATACTTTAAGAAATTGTCGTAAAATCTATTTCACAGAGAGACTCAAATATTAAAACTCGTTTATTTCAAAATTCACTTTAAGGTGTTTTGCCAGTAATACGACGATATGAAACATGAAAAAGTGAATACATTATCGCTTCACAAATAACAACGAAAATGAATGCTAATAATGCATTTCAAAATTAAACACTGAAACCTAAATATTTAATTGTCCTGTAGATTTGACATGTATGCAGTAAATTCTTACTTTTGTATAACCACATGTTTATATTTTTATGCAAACAAGCACACGTAAGCAAATCATTGTATTATTTTCTCTTCGGTCAGCTGCTATGCAGTGACATACAAGCACATATGCCGCCAACGATTATTTAAAATAATAATTTTCTCTTACTTACGGTAGACTAGTGTTTACAGTAGAAATATAATCAAATATTTGAACTGAATTCTGATTTTATTCGTAGGCACACTGCAGTATTATTTACTGTTCAGAAAATATTGCTGTGATTGTATATTCACGTGATACATTATCAATAAGTATTAGTTTTTACCTAGAGATAATAATTACTCAATGCATAAGATAGATTCTTGTTTACAGAAAAAAGTGTGATCACATATCGCTGCATTGTGATTTGATTTATTTTGTTGTTGTATTTAATAATTATTCATTATTGTTCAGACATATATTTTTTATGCCTTTTTAAACTTATGCCACTAATAATTGTTTCACGTTATTAATAATAATGTATCGTATTTTAATAATATTGTATAATCATCGCTTTACAACCACACTTGAGTATCATAAATCGCATTTCAATAAAAATATATTATTTTATGAGTATATTAAGTAGCATAGTAAGAGTATATTAAAAATATATTATATTATAATCATGCCATATTTTTTCTAGAAAATACTAACTAATTTAATGAAACTAGATACATTTAACAACTATCAAGTTATGGTCGAAACTGTAATGTTCAAATATTTTATTTAGGGAGCGGATACGAAAGAACAGGAAGGAGTAATATGTGTTTTAAATTAAACTCGTAATGATATATGTGTCACCCTGGTTAGCGTAGTTGGTAGCGTGCATGCCTAGCAATCCGGGGAATGCGTGTTCGATTCCCCATCTGTAAATCTCAAAAAGCAGGACTGGATGCCCATCGGGTTGAGTAATCGTCTGACAAATAATTCTCGTGAAAAATAATCTGTCAAGACGTCTTCAAATTGCGGATATCCATATACTCTACGTTGGGAGCGAACATGGTATAAAAAAATGATATATATAGTATTTATTATATATTTTCTAGTGTCTTTTGAAGTATGGTAAAACCATAATCTCATAGCATGATTAAGCACTATCATGCACGCTGCATTACTATACCAACTATAATATAGGTATTTCTCACTTTGTGAATATCGTTTGATATAAATCAACCAAAACAACATGTAGTCGATTCATTGTTTCGTACTAATCTAAATTTAATAAAAATACAGGGAAACATATTTACGAACATATCAGTAGTGTCGTTTACGATTTGCTACGAGACATCATTCAGAAAGCTGTTATAATAGAATACTTAACATAAGCAATATAATTTTATTAAGTTAAAAAATAATTAAAATTTTAATATCATTTTATAGATAAATATTACGACTATTATTAATCATCATTGTGCAGTGAAGTTTTACAGAAAAAACGATTTCTTTTCATTAGGAGGCAACTAAGTCGAGTCACTTAAATATCTGTTCTCGCTAAAATCGTAAGTATACACGAGCAACGAAACGACAATTATACTTTACGGTGATTTAGACTTTTCAAAGCATGGTTTAAAAAAAACATTCATCTACTTTCGTGATTTCTCCTATTTTCAGGCTCGTTTATACAAAATAAAGTAAGGCTTCTATAAAATAAATGCGCCCGGACACGGAATGAAAGCACATTCCAATATAAATAATATAAATACACCATTCGAAAGATTGATATCATTTTCCCATAGACTAGCAAAAGTTATGCTCTCTGCGTAAACATGAAAGGAGTGATACTTGTTTTGGAACAATGTTTACGAGTCCATAATTTTTTTTTATTTCGCTTGGCCGGATGAAATCCAGGAAGCGAAAATGACGAAAATGAAATGATATAAAATACCAGAAACCATGCAAAATTATTCAATGACGTTAATTTTATGTCGGTTCTTGTACGTATTGGATTGTTTGCACGAAAACAATATTCATATTTTGTGTAATGTATGTAAAATATTAACCATTCGGCTGCTATGACGTTTTTCATGCGACCATTTTTGTCTAATTTCAAACCAACTACTTTGCTTATTTTTGTGCTAGATATTAAAAAAAACTAGATGCACAGCGATCGTTATTTGCATTTTCACTGGTATCATGACCAACGATATAGTGTTGTATATGTATAGCATTAAAGGGTAAATTAGTATCGAATACTGTGCATAATGGTAAACGCATTCGTTTCAGCGACGGACGTCATGGATTCACATCAGCAGCTTCACATAATATATGCATATTATTCATAATTAGGTGTCTAATTAACTAAGCAATTAGCTTACAACCATTTTATTTTTACTATATGCTGTTTTTACGTAAGCAATATTCACCTCATCTTTATATGTTTTGTTATTTTCGTGTTCTCAATGCTTTAAACCAAAAACGTGAAACACGTTTTTAACGCGTAAGAAAAATAAATAAATAAAAGAGCAGTCTCATCAAGATGTATCTATATTGGCGAATTCAAAATCAACGACAATATAAGAAAGTTATTTGAGTTAAAATTAATTTCCATGGAACACAATTAATTGTAATACTTCAAGAAATCACATTAAAAGTTTTTTACTTTCAGTAAGTTACCTTGAAAGCCTGTGTAATAAATATTGGAGTGGGATTTATGTATATGTATTATTAGTCGATGTTAAGGACAATCGCGGTAAAAATTTTACTTCATTTTGGATAAAAGACTATTAGAAACTGAGATAATAAGAGTCTATTGTTAATTGACGTTCTAAAAAAAGTCAAATAAATAATAATCTCAGACAGCCCATATAAGGATAAGTCGTGTCGCTTAGTCCGTCGGGACGTCCAGCGTACGTAGAAGAAGAAATAAAAGATTGCCATGGACCACCGGACATGGAGGGCGGAAATGACCCATTGTCAAGGGCCATTGTTGCCGGGCAATACTCGATTACTACGCTAGACAAAAGCTCCCTCGTAAGCTTCGCGGAGGCTTTCTTTGTAGAACCCGGTCGAAACATTACCGGTGATGACTTCGTATAATCGCATCGCCGCGACGATAATCGCATTCTAAAAAGGCTTTCAGAAGACTTTTTCAGATTTTCGCGAACGGTTATATTAAAGTTTGGCAAAAAGGAGATAAGTGAAGAAAGCTCTGTTCGCCCCGGGCGTGTTTTTTCCAAAGCTGGCAAAAACATTATCGTGATCGTTTGTATCAAAGCGTTGACGAGCAAGATAATATGGGTTTATGGAGAAAATATTTAATTTAAAACCGCTTTCCACGGGATTATAAAGAGTATTGACTTGTATTAACCGATTTTCAAATACTCGTACACGTTTGTGTGAAAAGCCATATTCATAAGCATAGTTACATATATATGCAGACGTTTCTTACCTTAATTAGTGTGAAGATTTTCTCTAGACTTTTCAGCGAACGATAGGCAAAATAGAAACATGAAAATCCATACCTGAAACAAAATAAAAATATACTTAGTATTAATACTCAGTTCAATATTAAAAATTATTCGAGCTAACGTAATTCAAATGGCCAATAATCCTATCAGCGTATCCCTCTAATTATAGCACTTGATTGACTAACAATGTCAGGCACTTTTAATTCATCATTTGAATAGGCAATTAATTTAGATATCTATATTTAAAAAATGTTGTATAAATGTATTTAAGTTTGCTTTTTATACACTGCATACTCAGAACTCAGTGTCAAAATACCATAAGAGTTTGTTAAAAATTTCACTCATCATTTGTGGTAAAAGTTGCAATTTTCAAAACTCTCTGTTGGTTAATTAGATTTTGCAGTTGTATCAAAATTCTATTCTACGAACGCCATATAATATACAACAAGTAATCGATTACTTAGTAGTTATACAATATTATATATTCAAATATTAATATAGCCTACTATCGTTTTAACACAAGACTAAATCACTTTCATCATCAAAATCACAATATTTAAAATATTATTGGCTAATTTAGAATTTAAAATCCTCTTTATGTTTTCAAAAAAAGTTAAAGTTAAAATGAGATGACGCTGTAGTAAGGAACTTTAAATAATATAATAGTAAAAATCTTATAATGGATTGCACGTACTATAAGACAGAGGTGGCCAAAAAGTCGATCGTGGACTATATATGTACATTATACTATAATCTGGTATGCAACAATACAATGTATAAAAATATTGAAAGTGGATTCCAACGCCTGAAGGAACATCTGAATTCCTGTTTTGCAGCCACATATTTTTACGAATAAGCATTTTCGTATATTTAGATGATAACATAAAAGTCGTGTGAGTTCGACGAACTATCATACCGAAGGTTCTTTAATATTATTGTCTTCAGAATTATTTTTTTGTTTTTTTTTATATTTTTCAGAAGAAATTGAGTACAATTTGCCTATAGAAACAAATTTGGCTGGCAGATTGTTTTATATTTTTTGTCTTCGATAGTGGAGAATATATTCAACACATGCCGCTTCTAAGAACCCCTTTCTCCCGACAGTATTCTTCCGTCCTCCCAAGTCATCTATTCCTGCCCGAATTCATTATGAAGATAGTATTTAGCGGCCTTACCCAAAATCCAGTCGCCTTGAAGACTAGATAGATCAGGTCAAGACTCTTTTAAAATATGATCAGTTCAGGTCTAGCACCACAGTTTCACTTTTTAAGTAATGAGTCACTGCATGTTTTTTTCTTATCTCCTCGTTGTGTATGAAAATATTTTACTATATTCCCAGAATCCGCAGGAAATATCTATTTATAGAAGTTAGTATCCGGGTGCTTTTTTCGTGTACCATGATTTGCAATCGTAGGGTGGCACTCTTCTGTCATTGAAAAATATCCATTCAAAATGTATATATAAATAAACATAGCTTTAATTGAGTGTAAAAGAAAATTAAGCATGCCCCGAACAAGTTAGTTCCCGCTGCCTGATAGATCAACCTCCAGTAATGATATAAATATGATACTATTAGTTACAGCTTTCAAGAGAGCAACATTAATTATCAATGCAAACAGAATTAGTTAGCTATTTTTACTATAAATGTATACCCACTTGAAGTCAGCCATAAATAACAAAAATATATATTCAGAGTAGTGAGTTTTTGTAGGTACACATAAATAATAATTGTTACACAATTCAGATTGAATCGGGGAACTTTCCATTATTCGAATGTAACAAGTTATTTGCAACATTAATGCATACACGAAAGTGTAAACAAAATTGCAAATTGCAAAGTGATAAAAATAATAATATAAGATATGTTTGAAATTGGTTATTGTGTTAATATTTGATATATCGCTAAATCACTTGTTTAAATACAGATGTTCAGAAGTATAAATCAATTTCTGATTTCATATGGCATTATTTATGAGTTGTAACACGATAACTAGAACTAAAATTTCATTTGCATATTTTATAAATTAATGTAACACTTTTCGTAGAACTTCACTTCATATCCAACATTTACTCAAATAAGACTGTATATAGTTATGTTAAATTAAATTATTTATTATTTCATTGTTTTTCCAATAGCTGTGTCCGTAATATTACTGTTATCGAGAATATAATTGTTAACCGTCTGCATCGCCTATAATTTATTAGAGATACTAAGCGACATGAGACATCTAAAAGTTAAATACAATATAAAAAAAACATCGCTATAAAAATCTTAAAAGAACTAGGTATTAATATAAATTATAAGACTATTACTAAGGTTTGATTCATTTTACAATACGGGTATGCAGGTTATAACTGAAATATCTATCCACAAAACTAATTAGGGCGAAACTGTTATTTAAAAATAATTACACATCAATTAATCGTCTATTTACAAGTAAAATGATTTTAATATTTTTTGAAATGCTCTATCGTTATATCACACTCTTTTTTCGTGTAAAATAAAGTAATAAATTTTGTGTAATTTTATTTTACTGTAAGAGGACGGTAGGCTAATAACTTAGTTATTTGGAGTAGAACTCGACGGGTCCTCGAGGCACTGAAGTGGGCATGAATGATTTCTCTTTATCAAAAAGTTTGGCCAGTCATGCACTATAAAACTGTTCGATTCAGATGTATTTCTCAGACGGTGGGTCAGATCGTAAACTTTCAGAAAAATACAAAGTTTTAAACAAATTATAATAATAACTTCAATGTCATAAAGAAAATAACCAAAATAAATATATTTACATATATTAATGCATTACGGTCGACACACGGCTGAATCAAGCTATAAAATAATTATATAAAACAATTTTTGATTGCGTATAAATATTTTTTTTGGTCGTTGTTTCGGATTATACACCACTTTCAAGACTATCTACACTGATAAACATTGACAACTCCATGGGTATCGAATAGTGCCGAATACATACATTCATTCGTCTCGCTCTCCTTGTGCAGAATGACCAAGATAACAACTCGCTCAATTCTGCATTTCGCAGATTTCAATTTATTACATCTCACACCGCGTAACGTTAAAATGCAATAAGCATATAAACTTTTACTCTGCCTTATACTCGTAACACTATGATCGTAGCATTTTCTTGAAATATAGATACATGACTTATGGATATTTATAATAAGAATATAAAAAAACTATAGTGTTACTTGACATTAGAAGAGTGAAAATGCGATCTCAGACTTGTCTAGTCTTCATGACAAAGAATTCCAACTTGAAAGATCTCTGAGCACTATCCACACGATACATTTAACTATCGTATGAGATACTGTGAAGATGCGAAAAGACTGAGCAGCTTGGCTGTTTTTAGAAGCGCTGCTGTTTGCTCCACTTGAAGCACACATGACAAATGAAAATGATTATTTAAAATCTTTACACAAACAATTGTCTAAAATTTTATAAACTATAAGACATAAACGGGAATATCATATTCTAAACTCTTTTCCGACCCTATCATCAGTTAAATTGACATCAATTAATTACCATGAAGTTTGAGGTAAAACATATTTTATAATTGATACCAACTGATTCTGATGAATTTAATCAATACGTATAAAGCTTTTGAATTCCTGCGTGAAATCATCAGAAACGGAAGACCAAACCGGATAAGGACTTTCTAAAGAAAACTGTCTACTTGTAAAAAGTTTTATAGGCAGCGGGGTGGTTCAGCCATTCAATCGACCATGAGGATGGGGGTGGTCGGAGACAGTGGTGGAGGCAGTTATATTGAGTGTAGAAAGCTTCCATTCTATGCGATGCCATCCCTCAACTGCGAGTCACACACTGGCGAATTTAAAAAAACGACTTATGAAAGGAAAGACGATGTTTAATTGATTTTGTGTACACGTTCAAAAATATTTACTAAATAAACGGTTTGTTAATTATACATTAAATTAATACTATGCAAGTAGATTATTCTTTTTAAACTTATTTTTTACGTTCGTGAAATCATCATTAAGACAATTCGCCTTATCGTCTCACATAATAAATAGTAAATCACAAATTTTCTTACTATTTATTTGTATGGTTTATTTCTGCAAATAGATTCGAGTATCCAAACCAATTTCTCACTTAACACGTTGAATATATTTAAGAAAATTAAGACCGTTAACAAGATAAGTTTATAAGACGAGAAATAGCTATCACCAAAAATAATCTAACAATTACATTATTTAAAGGAACAAGTCCCTTAAAATAATCTATCGTTTGCGGGAATCTACATTATAAGCGATGAGATTCTTTAATATCAAGCCTGAACTGCGGACCACTATCAAACCTATACTCAAGCTCCAGAAATGTCAGAGGGTGTCAAGCTTGTCGTACTGTCAATTTAATATAGTATACGAGATAAAATAGAGAGCTTAAAGCTTCCGACAGTTTTTTCTTATATCATGTAACACGGCTCTCAATATGACAGATAAGTCATTGATTGGTCTGCTTTGATGATTTATTGTACATTTAATTAAAATATATTTAATATTATATTCAATATTTTTGACTGATGGTGCTTGATGGAAATCAATAAAAATATTATATTCGTTAACGTTATAATACGATAATGATATTTCTATTCATTAGGAATACAAATTACTTACAGATTATTACATGGTCTTTAGACCCTCCGTTAGACGCAGCAAAATCTGCTAGACCAATTATTATAAATGGCTACATAAAAAATCATTCTACTTTATATCAAAAGTGCAACCATAAAAAATAAGTGCAAGAAATGAAAAGATTACGGTGGAAGCAGAGATGTGACGTTCCAAGGCAGAAATCATTCATACACTGAGCACCACATCAACCGCTCATAATGCTTCCTATGTTCCCCTTTGAGACGTAACAACATTCAAATGAGTAATGGCCGCTGCTTAACACACATACTAACCTCATCTGATACACAAAGGGACATGCCGGTCCTAAATTCAAAATAGATACATATTTTTTTTTCTGTTTTATAAGAAACACACGTAGTATGAAGTCCTTGCAAGCAGTAAACAGATTCTTCAATCACCAAATGCATAAAGATTTGTATGCAACCTCTTAGGATATATGAACCAGTGATACTTAGGAGATTTTTATCAGATCGGAAATAATTAAGAGTTGTAGCATATAAAATCATGTTTGCGAACCGTTCATTGATTGACTGCGCGCCCGACTTCCGAGGCGACGCAGTATTGGCAGTCAATGAGCTATTTGAACTCGTCGGCAAGCGTCGGGACGGCGAGAAAATGCAATTTGAAAAAAATATATCCTGTTCTACCAATGCCGTAGAAGTCTACAAAAAGCTCGCTTATAATTGAAATACACCGATTTCTAGTAAATTCATAAAATCAACGAAAATAGATTCAGCGAAGAAAAATAATGTTAATATATTAATTTATATTAGTATACAACTGGGAATAAATAAATTACTGACAACACATTATATTATGTTATATGGAAGTGTCAAAAATAAGGCTTTTGCGACTTATTTCTGGCGTAATAGCTCATTGACATATAGAACGCGCCAAGCCAAAATGGCGTTAGTAACAAAACGCTATTTTTCAGGAGAGCGAAAATAGTGATTTTTTGAGAACAACTATATCAAATTATATTCAGCTTCCATCTAACTATTTAAGTTTTTCTTTCGATAATGTACGGAACAAATAGAATTTCTCTGACCTAGAATTTTGTTTTTGGGTAAAAGTTTCATTTCTTTAAGCCAAAACCCCTTCATAATTTTTAGATTGTTCAATTTTTTTATTGTATATTTCTTCTTCTTTTATACCCGCTCATTAAGTGGGACATATATACACTACGTGCCATCTCCAAAAATCCCTGTTTCCTAGTATTCGTGCGTCCTTCCAAGGCATACCAGCATCCCGTAACTCCATCGTATACATTCTATAGATCGTATATTTATACAATGTATTCCTTGTACAGCTAAGAGCCCCAGACATTTCGCATGGAATTGATGGTTGCCTCAACTATTTCTATTCTCGATAGAGCTCTGTTTGTGATATGCCATCTCCCGTAATGTGTACCCCTAGTATCTAAAACTGTCGACCCTATCGACACTATATTTAACAAAAAATAATCAAAAAAACTCCTTCACATTTTAAACTGAAAACATTTACATATCCAGCTAAGAAACCCTTTCGACTATCTAGGAAGATCACCTTTTTGTCAACTGTAGATAACATTTAGGTGAGCCTAACGCTTACTTAGTCAAAATATTTGACGAAGTAATCGATTCGATCCCACCGTCGTAATTATGACTTCAACGAACTATGTATAGTATAAAAATATGAAATGCATATTTGGCTTGTTGACAAAAATAGCACACGGTTATTTTATTGCTTTGGGTCAACAAACTAATATAATCTTTTGCCAAAATATTTTCATTAGACGTACTTTATTTACATTTCATTGTCATCTAGTTATTTTATATTTTAATACTAGATCGCTTTGGAAGTAGATAAATATGATTGTGCTTCAAACACTGCCATGTATTATTACACCAGAATGATCATTCAGTCACAAAATCAATTTTAATACAAAGGTGTCGACAGAATAAGGCCAAAGTATTATAATATATCGTCTTAAGGCCGCCATATATATTCGTATATATATTCTCTGCCATTCTATTGTATTCATCAAATATACAACCACGAACAAAGATGAGTATACTAAGATTTACTGATGTAATTTCATATATAATTACTTTGCATTGTACTATGATGTTATTACGCAGTGAAGTTATATGTGCGTGTGTTTTTTTAAATTCATTTTTCTATCCTTCCATGTTTTCCGAACCATAAGGTATACAGTATCTTATTAGAAGTTGCATTTAAAAATTAGTCCGGATGATGGATGAAGTCATCGAATATTATTTATGTTTTATAATAAATACACAATTGTATCCTAAACAAGGCGCCGGAGCTTCAACAAAAATTGACATGTTACATAATTCGTACATATTAATACGGGCATTTCAAGTATTTGGACAGCAGCGCCGATGAAATAGTGAGTTATATAGAATCTCGAGATGTTTACGCTTATGTATAGGCTAAAGGCTAAAAATAAATTGTGCTAAATTCATTTTACTCAAGTGACAAATCTGATTCGGACCAAATGAATACAACGCGGAGCGTTGGTAATTGTAAATCATTTGTGTTTTCAAGTTTTTTCTCATACAATATAATTCCGGCCTACCAAATCGAAAGATATTGTGACATATTGTACATACGACGCTAATAGGGAAGGTGTCAATCGTCTCCTACCGAAAAAGAAAACGAGCGATAAAAATTGACCTAATAATAGTTACACATGCGAATGTTATCTAGATAGACATTTTCTAAGAATACGATAATTGCATTGGGTAAAACATGTTTTAATATTAGACGACGTTTGAACACCCAAACGCTTTTATTGGACAAACCACAAAGAAGACGCATGGTAGAGAGGTCTTAAAATAAGTTGGCTGAAGTCTTTGGAAATAACCGTATCTTATCGATTGTGTAAATCAGATGTTACTAATGTGAAGTTAAATTAACTGCTTTGATCAATTCGCGCAGGCTCATATTGTATGATTTATTCAATTGATTGTTAGATACTTTTGATAGAAATCAAATTGTAGTCATACATTTTAAAAATCAATGTCGGAAAAATTGCAACATTGAAACACTTGTTTCAAATGAATTTGGATTGGAAATTGATTGTGTCGGCGTAGCGTATTTTAAAATTTTAATTGATCAAACATAAAGATACGTAAATCAGAAATCCACTTAACTTGTGCGAGACAGTTTTATTTACGTTTACGATTTCAATAAGTTCTCATAATCTTTTAAAGAGTATATATTTCTTACAATACCATTTTCTTTCGCATAAGGCTACGTACAGTAGATCTTTTCGCTAAATTCGAGACGAGTTATTGATAAGCGTTGAAAAAATAAAACAGGCAGCTCTCTGGACAATGAAAGAAAAATTCTTCGACTCGAGGAACATTAATTCTAAAATAATACAATGGATACGGCCGATGGCGGAATTACGGACAGAAATAGACAAAAAAGCAATCGTTCCGACGAATGAAAGCAAACTAATTTCAAAAATATCAAAAGAAAAAAAACTCATTTAAGGCCAACTGAATTATTGAATGTTTTCGGACCTATTGTCATGGAATCAAAAGCATAATATGTATGACAGACAATGAATCGTTATTAAATAACGAATTATAATCCAATACTGCCAAATGAAGGATTTGGCATTGGCTTTTGTGTCAAGGGAAATTCATTATCACGTAAAATGATGGCTCATCCACATAATCTAAGTAATCCAGTACAGTGGCCAGTCTGCGATCTGCAGTAGTGACCTGCAACGAATTCTACAGAAAATTTACAAAAGCGAGGTCAAAGAAAAGTGAATGAAAATATAGTGCAAGCATATGTGATCATGATATAAAAATTTGATGACTTTTTCGTTAAGTTTTTAATGTAAATATTGTATTTACTAATTATTGTTTACTTCTTAGTGACAATTGTAATTTTCGTCCATGCAGCTTTCATATGTAAGTAATACGGGGAATTGACAGAGAGACATACCCTTGTGATTACTAAAAGTATATAACTATATGGAATAATACTGTTTCCAACAAAATTAAACCAGAATTTTTTGAGAGACCTATCTGTGTTGATCTACAAGTAACAACGTTATTAAAAATTAATTCTATTCACATTAAAATAATTATAAACGACACCTAGAAAGGAGTTGATATGTAATATGTCTAATCTATTTAGACAATTATGATGAGACACACTAGAATTTTCTGGGCGAATCGGCTTTAAAAATGCATTTTAATAGTGTTATAATATAAAATATATAGTAAGGTATGAAAAATCTTATGATATGACTATTCGATAGTAGATAATATTCTTATTATTGCGCACGACAAATTTCCAGCTAAAATGTGTTTTTGTCTAGCAACGTTGCATGTATTACTTACATCAATGCATACTATTACTTCGATATTCAATAATCGAATTGCATACACGTGTCAGACAGCATTCGTTTTGATCGGCGAGGCACGACGGGCAACAGGTCGGCTGCCACTGTTATGTATCACTGGATTTGTATCACGTCAGTCGTAATTGATTGGCGGCTTAGTTAGGATTATAAGGAAGGCATTCACTTACCTGACAACGTGAATATTAAATCTTTTTTAAATTCAAATACGGCTACCTGACAAGTATGGGCACGAGCTGGATTATTGTATAAATATTTTAAGCACGTGTTTTTTTTCGATCGATTGTTGAATTTAAAAATAAAATATTTTAATACGTGTTGGATAAATAAGTTCAATGTGAATTCTTATATAAATGCTCAGATATATGTAATGTATGCGTATTCTTTATTTTAATTATATTAGTTGATTCATATTTTTTAAACTAACTTATATAATTACAACTGATTTTTTTTTAGTTGTACTCTAATATATTTAAGATAATCCTGATAGTAAACAATATTACTATTTTATACAGTATCCTAGTCTTTCAGATTAAAATAATTATGTTCCTTGAGATGAGGGGGTTACAAGCAAAAATGTATATAATTAATATTTTCGACTTATGTTCCCTAATAGTCCATTACTATATCCATTAACTTATTAGTAAACGTTT
>JAGVSQ010005447.1:0-17724 GCA_022683975.1 Rhyacophila evoluta
AGTTTTAAATAATTTAGAATTTAAAATCAATTTCCATCAAGCACCATCACACAAAAATATTAATTAAAATAAAGATTTGTAAAACATACCTGAGAGAAGCATTTGGATCTCCTGTGTGTAAATATTTCCATTCCATAAATGTAAAACATCAATTATGGAGAGAAAAAAGGTCGTAACCCACATATAATAAATTTTTCATGAGACACAAAAACGTTTATTTAATGATTTTGAGCCAAAATCAAAACATTATACACGTTCTATGAAAATAATGTATGCTTAAAATGCTGAATTAGTATTTAAATTTAGCTTTTAAGTTTGAAAAAAAGTCGCATGTGAAATTTGCAAACAGGAAAAAGGACTTCCACCTAATCAATTTTATCGTTTTTTTCTTAAATAACTCATTGAACTAATATCAGATAGGGCAAATAAAACACCAGTTTTAGTGTTCGTGCACTTTAAGGTTGTGTCTATTATATTAAATATTTTGACACTGGCCCAAAATCATTATAAATATTTTTTTGTGCCTTTTGCATTTTTTTCTATGCCGGTTAAGTCCTTTTTCTTTTCTAAAGTGAACATTTTGAAATTCTAACAAAAGCAACTAATATTTAGAAATATCCGATGGCGCAAAGTTAATGTTAAGTTGTCTAAAAGGTTGAAACTAAAGTGCAACCGTTTTAGCATATTTAATATTAATATAATAAAGTACATTAATATGAAAATAATCTTTGACTTCGCCATACTGAATAATCAATCAATAGAAATCACGATCGGTACGGAGATTGATCCCGGATTTAGAAATTCAAAAATACTTGAGCGAATGAATGTATAATAATAAACGATATGAATTCATATTTCAGTATGCACGCCTCACCGTATCATTTAAAAAATATTTTTTGACCTACGTGTGTTAATAATTAATATGTACAATTGCCATGTTAAAATATTCAATTGAAATAAATAGCTCCACATTATTTATCGTAAGAACTCGAAGAATTTATTGTTCGCAATATAAGCCGATGAAGTGATTTAAGACAATAATTTTAATTAAATAACTACATCGAACTATGTTACAGTTTTTGTAATGTATTATAAGCCAGTAGGGTGACTGCAAAGTTTTTTTCTATTTAATACAATATACGACCGGAAGTATAATATAATATACACAATACAATATGAATTCAGATTGAATCAATTCAGCTAAAATAATCTATTCAATATTAAAAAGTAATACGGATAATTCTCGAGTCACGTGACATCAATTTACGGGAATTCACAGTTAAAAGATTTACAAAGAGATAAAACATTATGTCGCATATTTAAATATATCTAAAAGTTGCCAACTTAAATCCGTAAATTTAATTTGTAAATATAATAAAATTTAGCTGACGTATTACTTGAGTTATATGATATTTAACATACGTGAAAAACTTTTCATTGATTCAATCACGTAGCTCGAGGACTAGGTATGTGTAAAAACCCATAACGTATTTTCACATTGATCGTGAGATATATTAAATTACGTGAAAATGAAAGCTTAAAAATTAACTATAAAGGAGGCAAAATAACATCACGTTAAGGGAGGATAATATGTACCTCTAAATAAAACTTTTCGGAAATTAAAACCCCTGTGGAAAACATTCCTACGGAAACTTAATGGAATAAAATATATGACTTAACAAAATATTATTGAATTTTTCGTATCATTTTCGCTCTAAACGTAGATCATATGGATATTTGCAGTCTGAAAATTACCACTCAAGAAATGGAATTTATTGACCTCGGCAATGTGAAGACTTATACTGATAGATGGATACACGAAGATTGGCTGATCTCTCAGTATTGAATCTTTCGGTTTTAAATATTTAACTTAAGTTAGTTATATTTAAAATACTGAAAACTCTAAAAACTGTATTTTACAGCACTAATTCTTGATGTGAAGAGAAATTATCCATATCTTATAAGACATAATTAGTATTGATAAATATTTTCTTATAAAATATGTATAAAATAGTTAAATATCTCACACGAATATAAGTAACTAAGTAACATATTATAGTTTATATTCCATTTCTTAGATAGACTACTAATATATTATACAATGGCATTGTCTACTTTTCTACAAAGTGAGAAATAAGAAAAGCTTTCTGTAGAATGTATAAATATAAAGCTTTACGAAAGTCTCACTATTCGGCCATACTAAAATATTATATAACCTGAAACCAATTCACTTCGGCAGTAAATTTCATCTGGTCACATATCAATAAAATACTATTTATACTAGTATGTAATGGAACGATCGAGTTCAATGTAAATGGTGACCCTATCAAACCAAAGCGATCATGGTACGCTCCATATAGTCGACAATCAAAGCGATTTACGACTTGGAGGACGTCAAAAGCGACACGATCAAACAGATGCAAAGGTTACGGAGTACTTATACACGTATCACCCGGCCCTTACTTCACTCACTGCAAACTGGGCCGTTAAAAATTCAGTTAACCATAGGACTGCCTCGTAAGTCACTTGCAGGGCTGTGGATACTGCCAAGGATTTTGTTTATTAATAGACGGACATTTTGGCGCAGTACTAAGCAACGTAATGCTTCAGTATTTTTTTTCCTAACATAGTCATCATTTTTTTATGTAGAATGATCACTACATCATTTACCCAATCTTTTAATCAGAACACCTTTGACAATAAGTAAAAATTGATATAACTAACTAAACTCAATTTTGGATTTAAATATCAACTATGAAAAGAAAAAGGACATAACCCTCAATTTAAAAAAGCTTTTATTCAATAATCGGCAATTATACAACTTAATACACGTCATATCAAAAAGATTTAAGCTGAAAATGCCGAATTGGTATCTAAATTCAGCTTTTAAGTTCGAAAAAAAGATAGCTTGTGAAATTATCGACCAGAAAAAAATGCTTCCATATAATTCATTTTATTGGTTTTTATTAAATTGCTTAATAAATTAATAACATATTGGTTTTGCCTGTGTGTGGATCAAGGTTGTGTCGATGTAAAGTTTTGAATTTGCTCAAAATCATTAAAAAAACATATTTTTTTGCCAAAAGTGCCTGTGTGAATTTTATTATTATGTGAGCTAAGTTTTTTCCCTTTCCACAGTCGATATACAATACATACATGTTTTCTAAGCCAGTCATTTATATGAAAGCGTAATTTTTTTCTTAAATCAGTTATGTTTGTACGTATACTGGTTTTGTCAATTAGGATTTCTTCAACTAAAAATGAAATATAAGTTTTTCAGTGTACGCAATACGGCAGCAAATCATGGAACCTGTAAAAACTCAAGAAAACAGATGCTTGCATCAAAAACTGTAGGTAGGGTGATTCTGATTTGAGAATCAGAAATAAGGAAATCGATGGGGCACCTTTTGAAAGTCACGTAGTAACACTGGAACTCTCTGGGACATATACTGTGGATGCTTCCGTGTTTCTCTTCTTCCTACTGGTGAGATTCCGGTATTCTGGAAGACATTAGATACTATCCACAGAATGTATTATATTGTGTAATTCAGAGATACTGGCATGAATTGTAAGGATGTAAGGCGATCGATGGGTGACTGAGAAAACTCGAGCTGCCATGCAGCGGTCTTATACTTCATGTAAAGAACGGATATGGAAAAAGAAGAGAAATAATGAAATTTCAAAGTATTATAGTGATACAAATATACCCAAGTAGTCATACCGATTTTCTAATTCTTACAATATGTTTATATTTGAATAGTATTTTTTGCAGTTAGCATCCTTATAATTATTTTTTAATTTGAATGCATCCATGAGCAATACTTGTATTTGTGTATTTATGTGTTTTTTTTTTAATTTAAATTTATTTTATCATTGGTAATAATTATAAATATTGCAGACACGATATTAAATACACAAACAAGCATTCTTCATTCGATTTCAATGCTTCCTACATTACACGATACTAAGATATATTGGTAAATTTGGCACCGACTTCTTAGATACTGTGTCATGGCGTGAACCATGTGAACTCGGTGGAATGTTGTTTATTTTTTTTATAGTGGCAACCCTACTACCGGTACCTACTGCTCGGTTCGTCAAGAATCTAAATCCATCTCTCAATCTCACATCTCAGCATGAGGTGAAGAGTTCATGGAGATGATTTCAACATCAGACCTGACAAACCGAATTTAATTATAACTAATGACTCGGGAAGAGTTTTGCCGACAACACAATACATGTTTTTTTATCAACCACGGTTTTATCAACAATGTTTTTATACATTATCAATAACAATACCTGGCGTCATCGCTTTAATGATATTTTTTTTATTGTTGAAAATTATACCTAAATCAAAAGAAATTATGTAATATTAATATTCAAAAGATTCTTGCGGTAATACTGGAAGTGAGGTACCATTTCTTTGTGCAAAATGATACCATAAAGAATAGATCATGCAATCTCTTAAAAACATTATACGAACGATTGACCTAATTGAGCTACATTATGTGGACACAAAACCGTGTCAATATATTATGCAGCTTCCTATTTGTATAGGGTGCCTCAAAATGAGCTGACATTTCAAATTTGGCACCATTTTTAAATTGATTTTTTACAATTTCTACACTTTATTCAATTGTGTTACTATTCGATCATTGAACCTCATTTTAGCTAATGACAGCAAATAAAAATTATACCTTAAGAAATTGTCGTAAAATGTATTTAACAGAGAGACTCAAACATTAAAACTCTATTATCTCAAAACTCGCTGATTCACTTCAACGTCTTTTGCCAGTAATACGTCGATATCTTAAAACAATTACTCCTCATTCAGTCATATCACTGTAAATACACCCAGTATTCGTCAAAGACATGTCTAGCAATCCAGTGAATGCGGGTTCGATTTCCCGTCTGTCGGATTTAAAAGTCCAAAAATACAGGACTGCATGCCCATTGGGTTGAACAATTATCTGCCAAACAATTCTCGTAAAAAATAATCTGTCAAGAGGTCCTCACATCGCGGATATCCATATACTCCACTTTCGGAGTGGATATTTTCATACTCTGTAGATCCATATATGTACTCCACTTTGGGAAAAAAAAAACATGATATTAGAAGAAGAAGATGAAGTATTTTCAATTTTGACTTAAATTCTTTAAGTCTCAATTTAAGATAGAAGATTTTAAACGAGTATTTTTTGGATAGAAGAACCATATAGTATGTAAATCGAGTGTAAACTCATTGATAAGCATGCTATTTGGCTATTTTATACAAAATACTTGTTCAAAATGTTTAACATTAAATTTTGGCATAGTGGAACATGCTCACTTTGGAAAGACAAACATCAATTGACTCGCTGGAAAAACTAAGGAATCTAATATAAATTATGTTTACTCAATGATCTCTCACTTAGTGATAAATATTATAAAATTACATAGCTACTACTTCCCGATTCCCCTGCTCTAGCACCGGATTCTTCTTAATCCATGAAGAGATGATAATTTTTTGATTTAATAGCTTTCGTTACCTGCCACACGTGTACCGAATTCTTCTGGGTGAAAGAACAGACACTAACTTGTTGTTTTGGATGCCTTTCATTTATAAAAAAGAGAACGCATTCCAAAACACATACAATATTACTGCAACCATTTAGTTTGAAATTTTGAATGGCTTTGATTTCATTCATAATTACTTGACCTAAGAAATGTTGTAACAATATATTGTATACATACAAAAACTTGTTTTCATTTTTGGAAACGTGAATTTCTTGATTTTTTTATTACTATTACGTTGCCATAAGGTCTGCTAAGATTAAAAAACTGTAAGTATAGTTTATTTTCATTAATTAAATGACTAACGTCTTTAGTTTTGTATCTGACACGTCAGATTTTAATTTATTTTCAAAAAATTATACACCAAAATTAGTCAATAGTATTTCAAAAAATCAATCGAAGACTCGATACGATTTTGAATCTCAATTCTTTATTATGTTACTAGAGCGAAACAAATTATAATGTATCTCAATAAATATTTGCATAATCCAAAAATACATCAAACATTATTTAAAGTCTATATCTTAGCATTATCAAAATCAAATCTAATTCCTCATTCCAATGTACCATCATTTTCCATAATCGATATTCGATTTGCACGCATATTTTATTTATTACTGTTATTTAGATTTTTTTTAAATTTTACGGCGTCTCATTTTTATTACGTAAGTCTGATTCCTTATGAAAAAAAACTACACGAAGGCGTCCCATGAAGTCATAAAGCGATGAATATATATTAGCCTACACGTTAACTGAGAAATATTTCTTATTTTGACGTGATATCATAAGACTGATAAGGCGGAAAACGATAATATAGTAAATAAAAGTTCAAGGAGTTATTGAATTTTTGCATCTATGTTTCACTGTTATCAGGAAGTAATGAATTTAATTTTCAGTCATTTTACCCAGTGACTGAAATATTATAAACCTACACTGACTAATATAAGACATAACGCTGCAATTAATATTTCTTTATCAATTTATTTATGCAATATTCGGATAACCTTAATGCCATGTATGGCAAATGGGTTTAATAAATTGTCGGAATTTTCGAAACAACTGACCATGATTTTACTTTAAGTCGAAAGATAAATATACCTACAATAATATTGAGACTTCCTTGATCGAATATTTCATACTAATTCTGTTGTTTTCCTGGCAACAGATCAATAAATTATAATGTCAGCTTTGAGGAACAAATTCTTATCGTATTTAATATTAATTGCCTATCTATATTATATTTTTATATTGCCTGTAAAATAAATATTTTGAATTTAGAAGATCATAAAGCTTCAATTTTTTTTCAGACTTTAACCTTGTAACACATCAAGTTTAGTACATTCCTATAAACAGTATAATTTCTTATCGTTTCGAACTACTTCTCGGTCCATCCTCATTGACAGAAAACTCTTTTGGTTCTGGTTACCATCAAAACGCTGGAGTCCTCGTGTCACAGCAGTTCTTTTTTTCTGGTGCTATTTACAAATTTTTTTTGATAATGCTGGCAGAAAGATTTTTGACATACCATATCCGCTCCGAAAGTAGAGCATATGGATCTCAATAATGTGAAAAGAACTACTATAAGGTTCTCTCTCTGACACATCCGCTCCCTATGCGGAACATTTGGCCACCACATGACGCCTGCAGGATTCTCTGTTAAACGCCAGCCGCCTCGCATTCTTCCAAGTCATACCGGTACTCTTCAGTTTCACTGAGTATATCCTATATATATTAACTAACGGTTTTCTAGGTCACCGGAATCTCACCAGTGCGAAGAAAAGACATTTAGGAGCCAGACTCTCCGGAGGCATCCGCAGTACATGAGCCAACCAATCTATCTTCGCATTGTTAGATTTATTTTGACGCATTAATTTCACAAGATTTCGTTCCTTCGTATTGTTCACCCCACTGGGTATCCAGTCTTGTATCTTTTGAGTTTTAAATAAAAATCACATATAATAGATCATTTGTTACTCCAAAGGGCTCACGCTTATCCTTTGGCTACGGATTATATAATATTATGTAACAAAGCTAACGCAGTGACAACATATGAGACAGTCAGTTCGAGCCTCAAACATTGATGACATACTGATCAGTAAACGTTGAATAACCACACAAAAACCTCTGAATCAAGAATTAAATCAAGTTCTAGTGTCTATCCATAATTATGGTACATCATATATTACGTTTTTTAACCCCATATTATTAATCGAATACCATTTTGACTACATGATCATAAAAGTGGCATATTTATTTAACGCAGGTTTCAAATATTTATCGGTAATAACGAGTAATTTCTAATGGCGATGTCCTTATACCGAATAAGAACATAGCTTGTGACATAATGTTTTATTGATACAGTAGAACCTCTATTATCTGAACCTCGATTATCCGAATTTTCGATTATCCCGATTTTTTTATACTACCCATGTCACCGAAAAGAATACGTTTTATGCCAACATTGAGTGATAAACTGGGCTTTGATGTAAAGTTTGTTTATAGTACTGATGAAACAGGCTAATTTTGTTATGAGAAAGATCTTGGATTCTAAATATTGAATGACGAGGAAATTATTTAGGCAGTATTTGAATTAGTCCTAGCTAAGACCAAAACGACATGGAAGTAATGTCAATTAGGAGATTATTGTTCCTACACATTCTGAAGCGTTATCATGTAATAAAGAGGTTTGAGAGACATGAAGAATTTGATTCAACTGAACTTATATTTCTTGAAATTGGGGGCTTCGAGAAGTAAAAATTATTTTTAGCAAAAATAAATACATGCTTAAATTTTATACAACATAATAATCGTCTGCATGTCTGTCTCCCTGATAGCGTAGTTGGTAAAGTGCGCGCCTAGCAATCCGGTAAATGCGGGCTATATTTACCATCTATCATGTTTGAAAAAAATCCAAAAATACAGGACTGGATGCCCATTGAGTTGATTAATACATACATACATTAATAATACAAACAATCTATGGCGGAGATTTATCTACTCCACCATCGGATTAGGTATCTTCACACTGTGTAGATTCATATCGTCTACTTTGGGAGCGAACATGGTATAAAAAATGTATGCACTCGTATGTATTTAACGTATTTAGTAGAATTACAAACAAAATCGATAAAAAAATTACTTAACACTTGTAGTAGATATCAACTTTTAATTTAATCCCTGTATCGATTATCCAGATTTTCTGCTGTCCAGACCATCTCAATCTCTATTTGGTTTGGATAATCGAGGCTCTACTGTATTTGAGCGTTGAGTAATTTTAATCTTTTTTTCTCACAAAGAATCAATAGGAAACCACATCATACAATATAGCAACATAAAAATAAACGCTTTATAAAAATTTCCTTATTGCGATTAAATGTCATAACTCTTTTATCCTTATTCGGGTCAAACCAATACAGGTTTTGTAACGGTGAACAGTTTTTAGAGCCATTAGTCATCTATACAACTTACAAAAATTAAAAGGTCTACGTCATATGATAGGAATTTATACGTAAAATTATTACGGATTTCTACACTTCCTTGTAGATGTAAGATGGAGGTTTTTAATTTTAGTATCCATCAAGCAGCTTAAGACGATAGTTTTAATTGATTAATTGTTATTGTATTTTTAACTACTAATTGTAATAAATAGTTTATAGATTGAAATCTGGTAACCGTTCCGGGTAGTACTAAATAAAATACATGTTTTATAAAAATGGTTCATCTCTAAAGCTAGTCGCCTTCAGTGACTGAGTTGGCATTGCTTAAAACCTGTGTTTGATTCCCGTAAATGCCAAAAATAATATGTTTTCAATGTGTATTTAGATAAGGTATAAACATATATCGTTGCCAATATTGCAGGAACACGAAACACTTTTTTTTTATTTAAGCCACTTTGTAAAACATAGTTTTATTTTTTGTAATGTCTAGGATCATTGATACATTTTTGACTAACACTTATGTTTATAAGACACGTATAAATTATTTGTCAATTCAAAAATTTTCTAATGATGCAAGAAACTGCAAAAATAAAACTTTAATTTACAAAGTGATTTAAGCCAAAAAAATATGCTACGTGTTCCTGCAATATTCGTGTCGAATGGTAGCCCAATCGGCAGATCTGTGGAAAAATATAACTCGTTCAGATAAGTCTGCATAATATTTTTTGTTGAGACACATATGCTCCACCTTGGAACTTTAATGAAGATGGCTTTTGCTTATATTCATGATTGTAAGTGTTTCATTTATATTTTTTTATTGGTTTATATTGAATTATTATTATTTAATATTTTTACTACATATTTACATTTGTGTTGCATATTTAAATTCGCTTACTCCTTTCAATATATGTTGCTTACATTTTTAAATTATTAAAAAAGTGAGTCCCAGTTTTATAGTTCGCCGTTATTAAAACGTCAACTGAAGCGTCGTGAATAATGCGCTCTGTTTTTGATTCGAGAGATATGAACTCGAATTTTAAAGTAAAACTTATTATTTATCGTGTATTTTAAAAAACGGCAAGTTTTAAAAGTTGAACAGTGAAAATCCGTCGCAAAAATCTATCTAATAAATGTTAACACTATGATAATTTATACATATTGTATTGAAATAGAAATGCTGATTCATAATAATTCATATTTTTAAATATGTAAATAAATGCATACATGAATCATTGATATATTATTTTAAATATCTGTTTTCTTTTTCACGTAATTTTTCTTTAGGAATAGTTTGTAAAAAATATTTATAATTATATTATACTATCATCTTTAAATGCGGGTTATAATTTTATTAACAATTCACCTAGTTCGCCTTCTATAATAACATTATAATAAATCGTACCTCAGCGTAAATCTCTTAAACTTTCGTAAAAAAATAAGAAAAGTTTCATGCATACCAACTTTAAAACTTTTTAAGTGGCTTAATAATATTTTTTAGACATATATAAGCTATAAATCTTAAAAATATTCACATCACACACTATAAGAATAATGAACGTTTACGTTACGAAATAAAGTATTTCCACTAAATTGTTTCATAAAAATTCCAGTACATATTTTCCGTTTAATGATTTTCTTATATTGTTAATTAAATATACAAATTTAAAATGTCTGTGCCTAGGCAAAATATATTTTCAAATCAAGACTCATTTATATCAGCTCATTATTTGTGATTTGTATTACATATTATTTTAATCATTTTGTTTATAAAACGTCTATGTTGTTCGTGTGTTGAAATTGAGATTACACTAATGTAATAGATAAATGGGACAAGCATCTTAGAATATGTATTTTTTGCTATCTTTCATTCATGACGGTTTAAGGCATGTTTTGTGGACCAAATCTTGTATTGTTTTGTAAGACTTCAAATAGTTTTACAAAGTACATTTATTTAAAATAATTATCACGTTGAATATTCAAATCCTTAGCAAAAGGTCAACCAAGTATAACAAGTGAAACATCAACACGTAATTATATTTTTCAAATCGCTGACTCCACAAGTGGATGTAGTTAAGCAAAAGACGTCCAAGCCACAAATTGAAAGAGAAAAAAGATATATTATTACATATAAAACTTCGAAAACTTCAATCCATTAATAAAACAAAAATACCCAATTAGAAATATACAGCCAGAAGAATTAATCAGTGTTTTTTTCTAACCAGCACACTAACAATTTATATAACGTTCATGTAGTTTAAACGTATTCGGATTCGAAACTTAAAAATAAGGTTACTTAATTGCAAATAAATTTTTGACCTTGTCTATTCTAAATAATAAAAATTATCATAATTTCACTTTCAAACATTTTTTTCAAAAAATGTACGTTTGTATTGTAGTAATGTATTGCATCGATTTTTTAATTTTATTTTTACACCATGTTTGCTCCCAACGTAGAGCATATGGATCGACACAGTGTGAAGATATCCAATCCGAAAGAGGAGTATATAGATCTCCGCAATGTGAAGATTTCTTGACAGATTATTTTTTTACGACAGTTGTTTGTCAAACAATTGCTCAACCCAATGGAGACGAACCCGCATTCCCCGGATTGCTAGGCGCACACGTTATCAACTACGCTTCTAGACATTCTATAGATATATTATTTTATTTCATAAGTAAAATATATTCAAATATAACCAATCCCAAGATTTTATGAACAAAGAATAATAAAATTTTAATAAAAATTGAAGCGCAACACGATCAAAATTTTAACTAACGGAAGAAGTCTAGCACACAATACGTTCAATAACTCTTAAAGTAGTACATTTTTCAATAATCTAGTATATGCCATCTAAGCATTTAAATTTCATATTACGGTCTTGATATCAATAACATACTTTGTTTCTGAAAATTTTCAATCGCGTTTTTTTCATAATATATAGATTGTGGTTTGGGTGTTTTCTGCTTAACTGTATTCAACTTGCAGTACGCCAAAGCAAAGTGAAAAGTAGATCATGCTTTTTGAAATGTCGAGGTCGGTTCATTGTTGACACCGACTCGTGTCATTGTTAACCGAACGATCGTCTCTACATCGACGCAATAATGAAGTAACGAACAAAAAATCGAACTTCGATTTGGGCATGATTGTTTGCCGACTGAAAAAGTGTGCATGTTTTCACGTCTTCGATAAATAGAGGTTGAGCTTTTTTCGACGTCTTTTTTTGTATAACAATTCATTCGATGAAAGTTCTATACAAAAGAAACTGTTTCTCCAATACTGATAACAAAACGATTCTCAAAGATAGTTTATTATGAATGTAAACTGCATAATTTACTTTTACGCGCATGTGTATTATATTAATTGTCCTACTTTGGATAATAGTCAAATTTAGACGCTCCATTTTTTGATAAAACATTTATTTATTATTAAAGAAATATAGTATTAAATTATTATCTTGTTCGTCAAACAAACAGCAAAACAATAAAACGATTTCAAAATGTATTATGTTGACAGGAAAATCTATTTAAACCAGTTTACGAAAACATTCAAAAATTAAAACGAGTTCAAGCCTAATGATAATTTTAATTACTAATATTTCTATTCAATCGGACTCAAAATTTGTTATTACATACAAATATTTCAATTTCAAGCATTATTTTAAGCCCGGATTTGGACTTTATCGTGGATAATAAATAACAATTTATTAGTCTGTATGTCCATGATAACCACGTGAAGAATCAAAAATATCAGCTGTTTTACTCCAAAATGTAGAACTAACCTGCCAGCAGTGATGCTATGTAAATACAAACGACAATGACTACGCTTAGTGAAATTGTCGCAGATATAGATATTTTCCACCTAAATAAAACTGAGTGTATATATTTCAATAAAAGGATCTATTGATATTAAAATTATACTTATTTATTTTATTCAGTGTTCATTGAATAATAACTTTTCTTAAAAATATATTGAGAATCTCTTAAGCTTGTAATCGATAATTTTCTCAATGTGCTAATTAAATGAATCACATACAAATTCTCAAATAATTTTCAAAAAGTATTTTACAATGTAATATATTTTTATTGTCTATTTTTAATTTGAATCAGCCTGTAGATAGATTTCAATTATTATCTCGACAACAACTCACGATTTTATCTCCGCAAGTAGAGATGTAATATCTTTGAAATTAGGCAATTGTATTTTTATATGCAGATTCGTTGATACGTTTAAAATATTACGTTATAATGAAAGAACAAAAACCAAAAGTCAGCTGCATATCATCATAATAATAGTATTACATTCAACAAAAAATAAATTATGTTTTTTTTAGAGGATTACCCAAAAATTTTATATCATATTTTTACTTTTTAGATGTCGAAGGTTCATCTCTATCACGAAACAACAATAATAAAAATAAATTTGCTATAAAATTATTGGTTATCTGTATAATTTTGCTTAGATTTAATGTTAAGGCTGAATACCAAATTTCATATTATACTTTTATAGAAAGTGGGTAAACAACGATTGTAGTCATAGTTTTTCGTATATTAAATGAAAAAAATATAGTAAAAAAAACTATTTTTTTATTTCATTATATTTGCCGACATACTATACGTATTACATACTGTGTGAGAATATTTATTTTGAGTGATATTTATAGTGAGAATAACTGATTTTTTACTACAATTTTAAGTATCTTAAATTTCATTATTGGTATTTTTATACTATCTTTTAATTTCTTACATTTTTTTTGAAAATAAAAATACACAAACGCATAATTTAAATTAATGTCATCATTCTTTTACGATATCAACTTTGAAATTGGAGTACATGGATCTCAACGGCGTGAAGATGCCCTCTCTAGAAATTGAGTATGTTGATCTCCAAGTTCTTCCGGATTTTTTTTCCTTTCTTCTATTGATAAATTTGGTTAGTTTCTTTAATCTTGAATTTTTAGATTTTTAAATATTTAGCAGCTGTGGAATTATAACCCGAATATTCGGCTCAGAAGCGCGGACGCTTACCTCTTGGCCACCAGAAGGACCACCTCTCACCACCAATCTCTCTATGGAAATAAACATTTTTTTTTAAATTATAATTTATGATAATTGTAAAAACTCATTATTAGATTTTATATATTATATTGTATTCATCAAAAACATTTGTTTTTTTTATGTTATCTTCCAATTTTCTAAAAATTAAGAGCATCAAAAGACTGAAAACTGTTTTTATTTTGTTCCACATCATTTTCTTTCTATAAATCGTACGCGAAGATTTTCCAAAACGCCATAAACGAAGACATAGCATATTGAGCAGAAATTCTTCGTAAGTATCCATGGTATGTATTCCAGTTAATTCAATTTTTGCTACATGACTTACTTAACACTTCAAGACCAGCTAAACTGAAGTATAATACATAATACCATATCGCAGTTAGCATGTGTTTTTGTGTATAAATGTGTGCATATCTTTTAAGAGATGTATAAAACTAGAGTTCTTTGTTTGATTCAATTTCTATTCTTTCAATTTCTAATCACTCTCGCAAATTTCGTTGCTCAACACTCTATGCAAATATCTATAATCTTTATTGTGCACTCGATTGGACGCAGTATTTTTGGCGCAGTTTGTGTAATAACTTGACATTTTACAATATAATATACTTATTTTATAGACGCTTGAAAACATTAAAAATCAGATTCTTTTTAGATATTAAGCCACTTGATATAAAATACAATATATAGATAGGCCAATTTGTTTTATTTATTCATGAACCATGGAACCTTGTACGTAAACTTATTAATAATATTACAAATTACATTATTATATTATTGAACTTTTGAAGTTAATCACGAAGTTGATTTCATTATTATATAGTATTGCTTATTAGTAGTATAAATCAGAACCTAAACCTTTATTTATATCAGTTTGATAAAATCAACAAACATTTCTTCTCTCAGGCATTTATTTTTTATCCTTGAAAAGGTAGTCATTTCAAGAAATGATTCATATAAATCGAAACAAATATATCTCAATAGTTTCACAATTTATAAACAGTTTTATATATTATTGATTACTTACTATCGTTTATGAAAATTAACAATTAGTTTTATAATCTTGAGTAATTTAACAGGTTCGTGCTATTTTTTAAATCATATCTTTTTAAAATGTGGGATATATAAATATATGCACTGTAAAGACCTATATCGACAGCTAGTTTATCACAAGTATAAGATGTCAGTTAGTCATTATGTAGTCTCTCCGATAGCGTAGAAGTAAACGTGCGCGCCTAGCAACCCGGGGAATGCGGGATCGATACCCCATCTTTCGGATTATTGAAAGTCCAAAAATGCATGACCGAATGTCATTGAGTAGAACGATTGTCTGACAAATAATTCTCATCAAAAATAATCTGACAAGACGTCTTGCGGAGATCCATATACTCCAGTTTAGGAGTGGATGTCTTCACATTGTGTAGATATATACGCTCCACTTTAGGAGCAAGTATGGTATAAAAAGTCATTATACTAGTTAGTAATATATTAAATATAATATTAAGTTTTATATACACAGCTATTTTCTTTTTTGTTCAGTTGCAAAACTCAAGGATTCCAGAAAATTTACCAGCGCATCCGAATAATAACTCGCCATACCATAAGTATTATACTCTATTTCAATTCCAAGAAAAACTCTCATTTATATAAAATATTTGTTTTACTATACTCATTTCATGTTTACGTCATTTATTCCCTCGGTATCCTATTGGTAAACAGGCGCTTTTTAGAACGAAAATTGCTGATTTAAAGCACAAAGCTGCATAAGGAGTTTTAAAAAATTACAGGTGCAGGACTACTTCAAGCGATTCACTAACAATTTCCACAATCTTTTGGAATTTTTCTTAATTGCTTTCGCCTTGAAAGCCCATCAGCATTTAAAACTACATAACAGCAGTATAAGCTAGCTTTTATACGAAAAAGGGAAACAGCTGAATGTTTCGGTTCCCACCCTAGATGAAATAGTCAGGAAACCAAGAGCACCGATAGTGGGCTCCATGTAGTTTCAGTTAGGTAAGAGGAAGGGAAAAAACTTAATCAATAAGACAAAAAAACATGGAACCTAATGTTGTGCTGTGCTGATGTAAAAATTTACTATAAAGAATGACTCTGAAAAATAATTTGTTATGATGTCTGTCTCTACATTCGATAAATCTTTACACTGTGGTGATGTATATGCCCACGTTCGTAGCGTACATGGTTCAATTATTTAAAAACATTTTCAATAGTTTATGAGAATAATAAAAGCCTCACTTTACTGACGATTTCAATTCTACGGAAGTATGAAATAACACATCCATTTATTTCACTGCAAATTACACAATCGTTTTATCGCATTGGCTCATGGTCGTGAGATTTGGTAACCTAAGAAACGCTCGGGTGGCAAAAGTAACATTTCCATGAACAAAACATAAAACAAAAATATATCAATATAATAAACTTTACGTCTCGTATCTCATATTGTTCGATATTGCAACGCCTATAAAAATTTATGGATAGAAATGCAATATTTTTGTAAATTATGCTCAATTCTCTACTCAATTTATTCTGACTCTAAAATATATGGTAGCATTGTTTTCTAATTTAATATCTTTCCTTTAACTGTATACTATTGATTTATTATTATTTTACTAAAAATACTACTGATATTTGATGTTTTAAATTTCTTACAAAATTTATAATGCGGTGTGTACGTAGATACGATATTTATATTTCATATTAGAAATTCATGAAAATTGAGCATTGAAAGACACAGCATATCAAAAGTCCTGTGAAGACAATAGCATTATACAAGGTAACTGTTTTGTAATGTACATACATAATATTTTGTTGTTCGTACGGTATAAAATATTAAATAGGAGTGTTTAATCAAATACATACAACTAACCATCCTTTCTTGTGTTAAAATTATTATAATATATTCAGTCAATATGCGATTCCGGAGAATATTTAATCGAGAACAAGTGAATAACTGATATGTTTGTTTTTAAATTCTTGCATAATAATTTGGATGATATGAAAACTGTATTGATAAACGCGTAATTATTGTTGCTTATTTATACCCAAAATTTGAAATAAGTAATATGCTATATATATAGTATTATTAACTATGGTACCGTCCTTGCATATTAGATTTTTGTTTATAGTTATACCATAATTTATTTATCAGTGCATAACTGAAAAGACAGTTCGATCGACACAAATGTAAAATACGTGTATAAAAATGACTTTAATTGTATTTTTTTATATTGCCCAAGTTAGATATATTATTTGACAAAATACTTCTAATAACTCTTTCGCCATTTACAAATTCAAAAAAAATATACATCATAGCGTGTGATGAGTTTATTTTTTAAATTCATTTAACATACAACAATATAATATGAAACGGTTTATCAACTTAGTCTCAATTTAGTTTGGTATTTAAGTATTTTTTTTTCTAAATTTAAAACATACAATATGTATCAATGTCTTATGAAAGACAAAAAAATAGTAAGACTCCATGATATGTTTATTTATACATTATAATGTTTTACTTAAAAATGCATTATTTAAAATACATATACATAAATATTCAAGTAACATTTTTTATGAACGTTATAAGCATTCTCCTCGTTTGATTTAAGTATTTGTAATTAATATTTTCGACTGATGGTGCTTGATGGAAATTGATTTTAAATTC
>JAGVSQ010005448.1:0-17723 GCA_022683975.1 Rhyacophila evoluta
AATAATTGTTCGGTTTTAAATTTAATTTTCATTTTATATTAATATGTATCTTTTTCTGAAATAAAACATATTCCCGGAATAGTTTTTATTATAATTGACGCATTTTATAAAACTAATTAATAAACTTTCGCGTTGATCTTCCCTGCCCACAAGTTGTGGAAAGATTACGTCAGCCAAAATACTCATCGCTCATCGCGTGAGTCAAGTCATTTGCGCCATATAATCTCCTATAACATAACCCCCAATAACGTGGCACCTATTATTATATGGCGTTATGTATAATATATTTTAATTTTATTTCTTTGATTTAGATATTCTTTTTATTTCTCTGGAATCCAATTTTGGTACCAAAGTAGGGTGAGTATTTTTGACGCGGTTTAAAAAAGTATTTTTTTTAATTTTTTAATGTCTGCATTTCTTTTATTTAGATTTATTATATATTTTATTTTATTTCGAAAACCCAGCTTTAGTAATTCCCAAACTAGGGTGTTTATATTTTACCGCAGGTATAATCTATAAACATTTGTATTTATGTAAATAAGTATATATTCCACTAACTTTGTTAATGAACATAATAGGTTTAGTATTTATTATATTATTATACTAGTGATTTTTTTTTATTTTTAATTAATGCATGCAAAATTTATAAAATGCAGTCATCGTTTATCCCAAAGATTGTTTTCTATTCTTTACTATATACATTAAATATATTTTCATCTATACATACTTTTCTCTCTCATAATATTATATAATAAATTAGTGACACAAACTTGAAAAATGTTATATTACTATTATAAATATGAATTAAATTTTAAGTCATATTTCTCACTGACCTTGTACTAATCACATTATCTTTATCATCACTACATCGTAAGTCACATCTGGTGAGTTCCAAAATATGTACAATTTGGCAGTCAGTTTCAAGCCACCGTAAGTCAATAATTATCACCGTAATTACTACTAAAATATAAATAAACCAAATAGTAATCATTTAAAACACTGATATAACTGTTGGAAATGTCTAGAAAAAAGTTCTAAATCCATTTTATACCCATATAAGGACGTGTCCAGTGGTGTAGTGGGACTAGATCGCCGGCCTGCTACTTTTTTAAGCATGTAACTTACTTTTCAAGCACATTTAAAAAATATTTTGATACTTTCTAAACTAGCATATGATCACTTTTAAAATTTTTATGAACATTTTTTAAACATTCAAACTACTACTAACATTAAGAAATATTTTTTTAATAATATGACGAATAAAAGGGAGATTAAAATTAAAAATCATCCTGGTACTTTTTATTTAGACTAAAACACTGGACGTGTCTCATAGTTTTTGATTCAGTTTTGTTACCTGTGATTGAGATGATAGCTGTCGGCTCTGGGGGGTGGCCGTGGTCTGGATTCAGCCACATCTGGTAAGCCGCCTCCTACACCCACCACATGAGGTTCTTCTTCTAAGTGGAATGCTCTTTCTATTTCTCCTTTCTTCTCCCAAACTTCTTTGAAGAATGGAGTATAAAATGCAGCTGCAATAAATATTTGTGAAATATTTATTTTAGAGATTAACTTGTTCCAGTGAAGAAATCTTTACAAAAGTATTGTAGCTACAAATGTGACATTTTTAAAAATAGATAAATAAGAACTCAAAATTAAATAAGATTGTATAGTCTAAAATGGTTCTTTATTGAATGGATGGTATCAGATAATATTACATGCTGACCAATGCATCGATTTTTGTTGCTTTTAAATTATTTTATTAGATAATAACAAATCTTATATTAACTTAATCAAACTAAGTCCTCTTTTTTACAAATGAAGGAGTAGAATATCAGTCAATATCTTTCAGTTACTTAAAGCACCTGTAATGGTTAAATGAATGTATTGTGTGCAAAGAACAAACTTACAATTGCTATGGCAGGATGGTGTGTAGGTGCAAAAATGTGCAGCAAGTCGGTCGGCGGAAGCGTTTCCTTCCGTCAGCAGCATTTGGGACAGCTCAGAGCCAAAGAAAGCTCCAGCACCCTCCGCCACTGCCACTACTTGGATCGGCAGGTTGGGAATGTTCATCGAGAATGCACTGTGATAAGATATAATAAATTCACCTATATATTGATTAAATTTATTAGGTTGGTATGCAGGATTATGGCTATCTTTTTTTTTCAGATTCAAATTTTATAAACTTTATGCCTAATGCAAAGCTTCTATCTTCTACATCATAAATTCTATCTCACTGAATTTAAAGGTATGAAAAGTGAATGTTACTAACTTGAGCGTTGCCAGACTAGCTTTACGTTTAGCAGAGTAAACTAGAACGAAACCATGAACTAGCTCATCACGGAATTGATTCGCCCCATGGTAGCTGGAGATTATCACCTGAAATCAATTCAAACATGCTTTTAATACTACCAAATAACAACTAAATCAAAAAAAATAAAAGACAGTATTCAGCTGGTTTTGTCACCTCAATATTTCTCTTCGAATCTCCAAGGAATGTATCAATGAGTAAAGAGCTGGTTCCAGTCAAACAGCATGAAGGGTGCAGTAACAGCGGAGCCAGAACGTTCTCAACAGGATATGGATCTCCGCAAAACAAGCACATGATAATTCTGGTGAAAATAAGAAACAAATTTCGAATTTTAGTGATGCTTATATTATGCATTGATGTTTAAATATAATGAGTGACTATAGAGTATTTAATATGATAGAAATGATAATGACCTGATGTCAGCATGGAAACAATCAGCCAGTGGTCTGGTGAGTGGCGCTCTGGCTGGTCTCGCCCTTGGCAATCTTCTCAAAGCTGCTGTAGCTCCCGCATTTGTTCCCAAATCTTCACTGCGACATTCCCAATATGCCCAATGAACACTGAAAAAATTAGTGAGCAATAAAGTGGCAACTATAAAAAAGACTGAGATTTGATATCGGAAGTTTTAAAAATAAATAGTAGTTTATCATATAATATTTACTCAGCTATATTTGTCAATAAAAGGGCATTAATTTAGATCTTGAGAATTTAGAAAATGAAATAAAGAGTTCTCTAGGTGAATAACAATTTAAAGAATTACTTTCTTGGAATTATGAATGCAATAATGTATTATTCACATATTTAAGAAGTATGGGATAACTATTTCAAAAATATTATTTGAACATATAGTGTGATCAAATAAATGTTATACTTTTCACTCAGGCTTTGTCCTTCATCTTGGAGTTGTCTAGCTTCTTGCTCTCCTATTCCAGGTTGTTGAACCAACATTATCACCATAGGTAGACCCTGAAAATAAAAAAAATAATGTATCTTCAAAAATTTTAATCAATATAAATCTATTTTAGATGTAATATACATTATATATATCATGTAATTCCACTTCTGGAGTTATTACTTTGAAACTATTCACAGGGCAAATATAAAATTCAATTTGCGGGAAATGCCTGTGACACAACTGTACTCAAATTGAAGTGTTGCCATTTCAACATCTGCATACCGCTGTAGTAACAAAACATGCCACTTTAACACACATGCAAAATTAGATTAAAGATTGTGTGAAGAAGGTGTGAATGACAAGTTTCTAAGTTTCAATTTGGTATACCTAGTGATCCAGTCCAGATGACACATATTACATGTCATCGTATACATTTGAGCCTACTTACTCTAGCATCATTGTGTTATCGCAATTTAGAATTTGTGTACGGATATTATATACTAGATTCTAGCATCTAGTAAGGTCACTAAATACTTTCCGAATTGATTATATTCAGAAGAGTACAAGCCTAGGAAGATGTATCTAGATCGAGTATGCAGGACTCTAACCTGATTATTAAGAGTGTGATCATCCTGCTCCAGATTAGAAAGAAGACTTCTCTCAACAGCTTCTCGGACATGCTCAAATGTTTCCTGATCCCAGTACACCCAAAAACATCCTAGAATTCATAAAGAAAGACACTCGGAATTCTCTTAATACATTGATTATTACAAATAAGTATTAAATTATTTGATTTATTGAAGATGATTCTGAATTAGAGTCAGATATTGAAAATGATATCAATATATATCTAGAATGGTTGAATATAAAAAAAAACCAAATTCTATAACATTTTCAAATGTTATAGAATGTTAAGAATTATAGAACACGAAAATGCGTCAAGTAAAGAGAACCAATAATAGATTATTTTGATTTGATTTTCATTGAAGATTTATACAACCCTGTGATAAGCCAAACTAATTGGTATGCTGCTGAAGTATTGTCAAAATCATTTTTAATTTATCTCGGCATTTTCGCAATTCATGCATCAAAATAATAACATAACTCTTATCACACCAAAAAATCATTTTGCGCTGACTTCCCAATGGGCTAAATAAAATTAACATAAAAATAAACACACTTGAAAAGGGACAATGTTTGTTTGAAAAATAAAAATTAATTTGAGAATATTTTTACATGTGTAAACCCACAATTACAGCATGATCTTACCACTGATACCACTATATAGTTAGGACGCGTTTTAATTATGTTTCATAGATTTTTATTATTTAAACATATTGAGCAACGATCGGTTATCATACACTTTATATTAGCAGTTAAAAAGTTAAACAATTCTGGATTGCCAATAACTCAGGCACTGTTTTGAAAAATGCTCATTCATGCCCAAAACATTTGAAAAAATTTCACATGATTTGATCAAATCATGTATGTCATTGAATTATTTGACTCACCATTAGGTCTGAAATTAGGAATGTGATGGTCAAGTGCAGGAGCTGATCGACAAGAAGCTCTACCACTGGATCCTGTTTCGAGTCTTCGAGCCACCTCATCAGCAACAACGGTAGACTGTACAATAAAAAAATAAGATTTTGTTTACTTTCAAACCAAGTGGTAATTTGTTATTAAATTTTTAACTATAATTGTTCCAATTGTGTAGCATATGGATCTCCACAATGTGAAGACTAATCTTGAGACTTGTTTTCCACGGGGATTGGTACCAGCAAATTGTTGAATCCATTGGGCATTCATATCCTACATGTACTACCTGCACGGCTAAGAATTTCAAAAGCATATGCCCCCACCATATCTAGCATAACAAACCATAACAAGCATATCTAGATTTGCTTTGCTTTTTTGACATTATTTACAAAAAAAACTCAGCATGCATTGGCATGATATACACAAACTGCTTGCTCATTTCTCATTTGAATGGTAATGGTATAAGTTTTAATTAAAGAAGTATAATATGCCAGATGAATATTTTACAATTATCTCGTAATTTAACATAATGTTATTGTCATATTACCCCCAAAATTAAAAGATTAAGGCTATCTGTATCTGGATCAAAATCCCAATCGCATCCTTCTTGACCCTCACCAGTCATTGAACTGAAAGAAAAAAGAAAATTTGAGAAAAGTTACAAAAAATCTAAGAGAAAACAAATTAAGTCCAGATTTCAAAAATAATATTCAAATCTCATTTAACGATAGTCCAAATTCATCAAGCTCGATTGATTTTCATGAAAAGAAAATGCCATCATCCGATTTGATTTATTCATTACTTACTTTACTTTGAGTGTACTTTAAATTTTTGCTTGCAGATTTTCTATATCTTGGTTAATATAGTCCTATAATGCACGCTTTCTACACAAGCAATGCAAAATTGTTGAATAGGGTTCATATGAGATTGGATGACTAGAGAAAATTCACAATTGAATCAATTTAGCAGTTTTCATAAACACATTAATGACTGGTATTACACGTCATCGAATAAATTTGAGCTATGCGCGTGATGCTATATTTGCATTATCGTGTTAGATTTGTTTTATATTTTTTGCAGCGTCTCTCTTAGTAATCAGAGTGTTAAAGGACTGTTAACATAATATTGACAAAAACATTTGGGTTATGGATCAAATTAAGCATCCGATGTGAAGTTTGAAATGGGTGTGTACATGTGTTTTGTGATTGCCAACATAAGGACTTTTGCTACCAACAGAAGAACTGATTTTAAAACTGTGGCTAATTTCATCAGATACATATTTCGATCCATAACTGACATTTTACCCACCCTACGTTACATGTGATAAAATAATGCTCTATTATTCTTACCCTAAGGATTGGGTGAGGGCGGTAGGTGCAGCAACATCAGCACAATTCGGGAGTGCCGGGCAATGTTCCCTTAGCGGGCAGTGAACAAATCCTAAATGCTGAAACAGAACAAGTTTTCTGTCCTGCTCTGCTTTATCTAGCATTTTGTATCTGTAATAATAAAGAAGGCAACATATGCTTACACATTATATAAAAATAATAGTGCAATAAATGAACACAAATTGTGGATATGTTCAAATCAAAATACATATTCAATTTCACATAAAAATATGTAGAATATTCAGAAATGAAGTATTTGAACATAGGTTGACAATTGCTCACACGATTAGGTACCCAGTTCTGCATCTTAATAGCATAATAGGACAATTTTGAGATGAATTCAAACAAATTATTTAAGCTACGTTGCAAATGTCACTTTTGTTCTGCAGGTAAATTTGAGCAAAGTCAAAGTCATATCGTTCATGTCTGATTTAGGGCACTGGCTGAGTTTTTTTAGTAAATGATGGTTTATACCTTTTTCTATAGTAAAGTTTATTACCTGAAGTCATCTTGGAGAACATCAGTGATTTCTTTGATATCATCTTGGGTGATTGTTCCTGATGGAGAAATGCTTTTCAAATGATAGAAAAGATCTGCGTGTTCTAAAAGTAATTCCTAAAAATAAGAAGTCTTTATCACTTCCAATTTAATTATTGGATTTGTAAGTATTCTGTAGTATGCAAAAAGTAGAATATCAAAAAATATGTTAAAAAACTAACTTGGAAGTTATGTTTAGCTGCTTGGTGCAAATCTCTCTGGTGCTGATCATAAATAGCAGTCTGTTCTCTCTCACTTAAAGCTTCAAAGCACTCACGGCCAAGGAATAATACTCGAACCTCTGCCAGCCTTTTACCTGGAGTTACATAGCCGGTCTCCTCCAAAAGCTGTTTGAATTGACGACCCCATCTATTGGTAAAGTTAAGATATATATGTGAATACTGGTTAATTATTTTTAATGATTATGAGACCGCTTTTTTGTGTATGTATCAGCAACACTTACTCAATGGTTCTTTGTTCTTGCTGAGAGTCTTGAAGATAGGTACGGAAGACTGCTGTGGCTTCCGTGGTTTCAAGTACATCAAATGGAATGAGAGGCTAAAAAAAAATAATCAGTCACCTCAGATTGTATGTAAAACTTTAATAAGAAAATAACTATATCAGAAATAGTTATGAATTGTACCTTCTCCCCATCTTCGTCACATCCGTCCTCCTGCCCTTCTTCATCGTCTTCGTCAGAGGCTCCAGAAAGAGCATCTTCTGTCCAAGGTGCATCTGACTCCAAAAAATAGCGAACCGCTTCTGGATGAGATCTAATTTGACGGACTACATGGCTCCAATCACTGCAAAACCATAAAGAAAACTTATTACACAGATATTTTTATTTAGAATAGACATGATATTATGAAAATAGGCCTAAGCAGTTTTATTATCAAAGTTAAATCACAAACGTTTTTTGGTACTTGGAATAGTATAAAATCAAACGAAATGTTTTTTTAAATATATTAGGTGTATCGGAAAGGATTGCCGTTTAATAAAAGATTTGAATGCTTATATTCTTTTTTTTTGTGCATGGATTATTAAAATATAATTTTTATCATTAAATATGACCATATTCTACCTATTTGACAACATTTAATGCGAATTTGAGGTGAAATACTCATACAGTCCGTTTTTAGTCTTGCCAAATGTTTTAATTTTTTTACCATTCAAATAATGTTGAATTGACCTGAAAAGATGATATTCAGACGGAGCAATATCTAGAGAATGTGGAGGGTGACAAATTGACTTTCATCCAAGGTCAGTTATTTTGTTATGAGTCATCTTTGCCATATACAAGCGATAATTGTCTTGTCTTGCGATAAACACTTGTCTTCGATGCACGAAGGATGGTTGTATTTTTCATTATTTTCTCCATTACCAAAAGAAGTGTAGATGCTTTAATTTGATCGGCTAAATTCACTTTACTTCGATTTCCGTTTTCCTGCCTCCACACCTTGGTGATTTTTTGAAGATGCTATTGAATACTAGATCACAAGGATCCGAGATATATATGGCTATTTTACTAGGTTTTCCACTTCAAGGACTATTTTTTAAATCAAAATTTCCAGATCGAAATTTCTTCAACCATCTTTGACACTTGCGAACATCCAAATAACCCCCCAAAACACCACAAATGATACTAGTCGCAATTATAACATAAGTCTCTCTTTTCAAAAAACGATAAAGCATTATATTTCCCCAAATCCTGTTAAAATCAATCCATAGTAAATTGTATAAATACGCATAATTGCCATAACATAAAACTTGACAAAAGGCGGTAGTCGAAGCGCAACTAATTCCCGAAAACGGTCAAAGAAAGAAGCGACATTCATTTCTGGTATCCCAGTAATAAATAGTAGATGTATGTGATTACTAACTTCTCATGTAAGTTATGTGTGTCTAGTCTGAGCGATCGTAAGGCTAACGGTAGTCTGGTGAGATGCTTTCTCAATCTACCAGCAAGTCGGGAGTCTCGTAGTGCTCTAGCGTGCCGACCTAAGGCCCTTCTTAAGGCATCTTCGCCAAGCGCTCCAATCAAAGCTGCCCACTCGTCTCTCGAACCTAATCGCCGTGATGCCATTGCCCACGTTTCCCTGGAACACAAAATAAAGACAATTGTTTAAAAAAGCAGGCTATCTATTTAATTCTTTTGAATCTATCAATTAACCATTAGAGTGCTATTCAGCGCTATTGCACAGTAGGAGTTAGTCACGAAAAATACTGCGCTCAGGCGCTGCGTTCTTTTGTGTGATTGTCATCTGGAGAACACGTGTTCTATTGAGTGCGTCGTAATGCAGTTTGCGCCAAGACCAATAACTTATTTCAATTTATTTTTCACCTCTTTACTTCTTGAAAACGTCAAAGAAACCAAATTTTATTTATGCTACACAATTTTTGAACACAGGAAATTTGAAACCGAATTCTTGGGAAAAATTTGGATACCAATTACTGTGAATGAAATAAAGGCTAACATGAACAATTCATACCACTGAATTTAGCAGCACAAAGCACCATCTGACGTTTTACGAAAATATGTCTGAAGTTGGCAGCACAAAGCACAGGCACAGATATGTGAAAGTGAAAGCGCGCGAATTTTTTGAAACGCGTGTGAGTGTATTAGTGTGTGCCCATGCTTTGTGCTGCCAACGTCAGACATATTTTGTGAAACGCCAGAAGGTGCTTTGTGCTGCTAACTTCACTGGTATGAATTGTTCACGTTAGCCGAAATAAAAGCATTCATTGCCGTCGTGCTGGAAATAGGGATAACAAAACGAACCACTAATTTTTCTTATTGGAAAAAAATTCCCGGTGCATACCATGATTTAGGAAGATGTTTTCAAGAGATAAATTTCAACATGTTTTGTTGTTTGTTTTTATTTTTGTATTTTAAATGCATAGTTTTTTTATTAGAAGCATAAAATGTCATTCTTTACTTGTTTAATTGCAAAAAGAATCATTAAAATTGGTTGATATTTGTCCATTTTATTTTTTTATCTAATAACACAAAATATCTGTTGCAAAATAAGCATAGCACTAAAATGGTTAAAGAAAAGTTACACATTGAGAATAACATAGGGATTTGAACAGTCCGAACCTATGATCAGTGATGTGTGCTCTGATGAGATGTTGAAATGCTTCAGTGACGTCATCCAGTTGTTCCCTCCTCACTCTCAAGGCCTCTTGATAACTGCAAATCTGAATATTTTTTGCATCATTAATTATTTATTACCTATATGCATACAATAATTTTCTCTGATGTATGAAAATAAAATAATGCTAAAGCAAATATAGCAAAACAGACAGATCCTGTACTTATTTTTTATTTCTATTTATTTATGCGATATTATAAATGTTTTAAACTTAATATTTTGTATTTTTTTCAATGTGTTAATAAAGTAATTGAATCGTGACGTAATTCCATAAAATATCAAAAAATATATGATATGACAAGAATCATTGTTCACCTTCAACCTGGTCTTCGCTCTGTCAATCATTTGTGCCAATAGCACAAACGCAAGATCCACATTGACCGCCAAATGGCTGGAGGTTTCCACCAATGGCACAGCGGCCCGCCATTCTCTTCGAGAACTGAGCAGCCTTTCGGCTTCACGGACTCCTCTCTCTGCCGCCTCATCATTTTTTGTTGTCACTAACACTACAGGCTTCTTAGTTTTGAGGACTGTGCTTAAGATCCCAGCAACTAACTCCGACTGTAAATTGTATTGAAACATTAATTGTACAGCAAAATGTTCAAAATTGATTAACACAACAAACTCTCATACAACACCGCATCCTAGAGCACGGCTTCACTCCATCACAATTCGAGAATTGAAGCATTGAATTAAATAAAGCCTCAAAAGCAAAAAAATCAAAATTGAGTATCATATCACTCTAAAAGCATGATGTCATGTTAATCTAAAAGCAAAAACCAATGCTGTAAATAAAAAAGCAAGTCTCAAAAATGTATTACCAGAATAGGACACAAAGAAACATTAGACTAGGTTCTGACAATCTTACTTCTTTCTTTAATAAGGGGCTATGTGTAATTATTGCAAACCCTGATATTTCATTAAGAATGCCTGAAACAGTGAGTGCAGGTAAAAGCTCGCTATCCTTGGGAAAACGAAAAAAATGTAGATAAAATCAGTGTACTTTTTTTAACACATTTTTATCAAGATAATGAATTTTGTGGATTACCAATGAGGACGATAGTATCAAATACATGTTGACCCATTAAGGAGTGCGGACATAATATTACATCCGACGTCATCAGCGCCCAAAGGAGTACAGATGTTTTACTACGTCTGACCGTATTAAGCACAAATTGTTGGTTCTTGTTGAAATATCTACTTGAATTGACAACTACTGAATTATTTTGGGAATATTTTCAAAAGAATTATGATGTTATCGTGATTATCGACCGAGATATTTTAATATGAAAAATGTGTGGTTCTCAACATCGATGATGCATGCCACTTTGTTACGTACTTATTACGGAATTATAAATACGTATTATTTTAAAGATTTGTCTGCCCATATGTTTACATTTAAACAACAAATAAAGAAAATAAATTGAATACAAAAAATACAAACCTGCTTATCCCAAGATCTTCCAGGAACATGGCTGACATCATAGACGCAAAGAAAACCGTCAACAGACAATCTTCCATCGGGCAGAAGCCTTTGTTCATACTCCTTTTCAATTCCCAGTTGATTCTTGCACACGTACATGAGCTTTTCTGCCGATTGTATTCGCAAAGCTGCACAGCGCTTTGAATAAGGCTCTGTCTTACCGCCAGCTGGAGAAACAAATTTAAATAATTCGACTGAAGACTGACAAGTTGGATTTTTGCAACATGTACGGCATATTTAAGTAAAAATTCGTCTTAAATATATGCTTTGGGTTATTAAGGTTTCAAAATCCTCCATAACAGTAGAAATGTGAGAGACAGAGTGTATTAAAAAAAAATTAATTAGAGCGAATAAAATTTAGATAAGTAGTTGAAGTTGTTTTAGCCAAAACATTCATATTGAAAATATTATCGATGTTCCTGAAACGGGGGTGTGAAACTTTTTTAGTTAATTATTCATTCATTCATTAGTCGGTAATTGAACCATGATATTTTAGAATCTGAAATATTAGTGCCAATATTTTCCTCTAAGCTACATGGAAATATATTTCAGTTTGAGAATTGAGTAATTGTGTCATATAGGACATTTAATTCTAACATTTTTATTTACATATTTTATTTATCAAAAAGAGTATCACCTTTGAAAGGTTGAAAACACGCATCGTCAACAAACTCTGTCTGCTCCAAAACATGAAATCCTACTTCCTGATCATCTACCTCCTTGCTGACGCTGCCCCAGTAAAGGAAATGATCATTGTTCACAACTCGCCCGCTGAAGTCAGTCTAAAATATAGAAAGATTTTCATCACACGATTATTGTCTATAACAAATATTTTATTACATTAAGATAAACAATGTCATTTGGACATCGTTATGAAGACATTGTATGAATTGGTTAACTTCAAATAATGATTTGTAGTCAATCCGGTAGTACAATTAATTTAATAAATATGCAGATTATTATTCGAACATTTATTTGATGAATTTTTAGCTTTAATTGGATTCAATTCAGAGCTAAAAAAATAATATATTTCTTCCCAAAAATGATATGATATATCATTATAGAGGTTCATGTGGTCACCGGGAATAGACATGGTGATTTATCTTTTAATTGAAAAAATACGATATTTTAAAAAATGAAATGAACATGAACACATGAAACAAACCTTGAGAAAAATTCACATTATGGAAATTCGTTCATTTGGACATGGTTTATAATTTAATTTCTTCATATATTTTATTAAGGCTAAAATTATCTCTACAGTTCCCATTGGAGCAGAGATAAATTTCACAATTTCATTCATGAGTGAATTAAACAAACCTGACTCAGGACAGATATGTGTTCAGTGGTGTAGTCATCTGCCTTAGATCGGACGAATCTATTGCAGAGGCATGATTTTCCCACTCCTAGTTGCCCTTTTTCTTTTTCAGTACCTATCCAAAAGATCATGTAGTAAAATATAATACAGTTGATATTATTTTATTAATTCAAATGTACAATGTTATTTTCTAAAATATTTTTCTATATAAAACAATTCACAATATATATAAAAGGTTTTAAAAAAATTACATTTTCAACATGAAATATGACAGATAACAGTAAATTGTAAGAGAAAAAAAATAGTATACATGATATATGAATGAGTAATAATTCAAACGATTCCTGATACTTCCAACCATATTTAAATAAAGATTTTCCTGTCAAAAATGATTGACAACCAATTCTTGTGAAAAAAATGTTGAAGTAAATCTTTAAAATGTGCATATCTACATACTCTATTTTGAAATTGTTAATATCCACATTGTAGAGATCTAACTGCTCCACTTACAAATCAAACATGGTAAAAAATTACCTGATAATCCAACGACCGAGATAGTTATCATTCGTCCAGCAGAATCCGCTTTTCGAGCCATTTTTGATCCTCCTCCACTTCAAAGCCAAATGATTCTTCCACAAACTTACATTAGTTTTAATTATGCAAAAACTTTCCGCACCACAAATATTAGTTAGTAAACACTGCTAAGAATTTCGAATTCAAAATGAGAAAAAGGACATTAGATTAGATTACAATCTATATTTTATACTTATACTCTACTGAAGGTGAAAAGTTATTATGCAAAATGATATTTACAAAATACTTTTGATTTTAGGCTTAATACTGTTAAGAGATTATTAATTTTCATTCGTATAATTAATTATTACTGCCCTAGTGTGGTAGCGTAAGAAATAAATGAGTAAATATATGTAAATACAATATAATCAGCAGTTTAGTTTGATTTTTTAACTTTTTCACTAGAAAAATATTTGATAATTATAACTCGAAGAGTCTTACGTTTCTAACTGTTTGATATGAAAATTACGATTAAGATTCAAATTATTTTGATTAAGTTGAGACGGTTATGTAATGTTGGTAACGGATTGGTTTTCAGAGACGACAAAGTCTGTTTCACGAATCAGCCGGATGGAAATCAACATTTCGATGTTCTCGTTTTCAACTCACATACATGTGCAGAACTGCGGCTCTGTAATGATGTCAAATATAGCTGGTACCTATAAATATAATATTTCATTCAAAAAAAAATATTTGCATATTGAAACATATCATGTCGCATTGTGCAATCATCAAATAGTTAGTTAATACTTACAAGAAATAAAAATGGCATACTATATTATATAGCATAAAATATTCATATTAACCTTATACTTTTCATATTGGAGAGCATTTGGGTCATGGGAGAAGATTGGGAAAATGAAGATAATTCAAAAATTATCATATATATACTAATTCTGTAGTAATGTGTTATGTTTGGAATATCTTCATTGATATTTTTAAATATAAATAAAAGCTATTCCGCCACTATACACTATAAAGTATATGTATGTCTGTATATGCATCTATTTGGAACGGCTAATATATAAAGATATAAATGAAATGAATGTTCGAAAAATAAAGCCGAGTACACGGATAAGGCTTCAAAAATTTGAGTAACACAGTGTAGTATGGAAAGATTAAGAGATGATAAATGTTCTAAATATCAGAACAGTATATCAAGGGAATAGTAATCAAGTAGCAGTGATAAGTAAAGTAAAACATATGTCAGACGATTATATGTCAAACTTGAGTGATACTATAACACAGGAGTGCCCTAGAAATCAATAGCTGGATAAAATATGAAAATTCAGCAGAACGGAGTGACCGAGACGAAGAACATAATCATGAATGTTGGAGAATAAACAGGAAGATTTTTGTAAAACAATAGTTTGAAGACGGCTGATGATGATTACTGATAGGACTCTCTAATATCCTAATTTAATGTATTTCAACACATCCACAAGGCACACAGTATTGATAAAAATATTCATTATTTCATTCATAAAAAATATAAGTAACATGCTTATCAGAAAAACAGGAAACTCAAACATTGGACAATATCAATTTACTAGCTGGAAGTATACTGATATATGCATTGTGAGTAATAATAATGTGATTTTAATTTTTACAAATTGATGAGATGAATATGTGGCTCACACTGTCAATGTAAACTCTAAATCTCTTAAATGCTTAAATGTTCAGATCAAAAAAAATCAATGTTAAAAGGTTTGTTTAATGTATTAACACGGTTATCAAAATCCATAACATGTTAGGTATAATGCTATATTTTGAAGTAATAACTTTTAAAAACATAATACGTGTTTATTCTGCAGAACTGTCATTTTCGTGCTACTCCTTAAATATAACTATATACTACGCACTTTAACATGAGATCGTGTATCTCGAAGTTTTGCACCATGTTGACTAATTGAGATATAGTTAGATGTAAATACAATATTAATATATTTTTAACAAAATAAAAATTGTAGCGTAAGACATGAGATGTAGACATAAGTGAATGCGGCTCGGCAAGACAATAACTTCTAAACTATTTCGATTTCATTTGGGTATTTTTTAATCACAATGAGTACTTATAATCTGTGAAACATCGGTTATAATATCAATTCAATGTTTAATACAATAAAATTTAACGAGGAGGGAGTGTTTTTCTGCAGTGTAGATTTGTCAAATTAGAGATGTCTGCCAGACAAACATAGGTTTCTTATCACCGTCACTAGGGACTCATTTACGCAATGCACCCGGCGGTATTGAGTTTGCCGATTGAAAAGACCTAAGAGAATTAATCAAATTACTTACATAAAGCACTCAATGATTATTTAATTCGGCACGGCTATCTAATATTAACAGTGTACAATTCTGACACAAGTGAGCTTTATTGTAAATGTGAGTGATGCCAATGCAAAATATTCATTCCAATAGACAATAATCTTCATAAACATTACCGTCTTTCCGACCCTGAGAAAACATGATGCTACCAGAATATTATCTGTGTTTCAACCTAATTTTTATTTTCAATATAGTTCATGGTGATTACCTGAGTATTTATTTGTATAAATACGATTTTTTAGAATTTCTTAATTCAATTCATTTTTAAGGTGTAAATTTAAATAATTTAACACTAAATAATTAATATTAGAGATAGTGTTTAATAAACATAACTTATGCTAGACATAATAGTTACTTTACCTTTCCACTTACATATCTTTTAATTTAAAGTAATTTTTGGCTTAAGAGTTATGAAGCATGTAAATCGTGTACTTTAAAACACATGCATTAAAAACTCATCTAGCTGCGTGCATAGTAAAAAAAACAACACAAAAATATTAGATTGTTTATATTTATATACAATTGTAAAAAAAAATATATAAAATACAGTTTTAGAAATGCATAAATATTTTATTTTAAAAAACTCCTTCGTTAAGAAATAATGATGCAAATGATATTAATTATTTTATTTGAGTACATATTTTTTTAGTCTTTACTTCGCTCCAATTTGTTTAGTCATGAGGATTCGTTGTCAGCGAAATTTTTATCCATAGTATAAATTAACTTTAGAATCATCTTAAATTCCTGTATATACACATAATATGTATTATATTATAAATTATATTGTTATTTTTTGCTAGGATTTGACTTTTTAAATGTCAGCGTTAATTATTTCAAATGAAACGAAGAGTTAAGAAGAGAAGAATTATATTTAAAAAAACTGACCGTTCTTTGTTTCAGTCGGATGTCACTGCCCTGTCCCTAGTCAAAGAAGAATATATGTGCAGAAAATTTTTGATTGAGAATATTTGAACCCATTACTATTTATATTGGATTAAAAGTATATCTAATGGTTTAATATTTTAATGGTTTGATTCATTTGAAAATTCTTGACTTTTTCCAAATTCTATATAAATTATTTTGATTTATTATTCAATGAAATGGTAATAAGTCATTTTAGGATATCCCATAATTATATAATTGATAGCAGCTGATGGGATAGTGAAAATAATCTGGTTACAAAAATACATGTTTCTTTAAAGAGTAAGCACATTAATTGCACATTTAATCATACAGTGGATTACAAGTTTGAACCCTGTCACTGTACACATATTATGTCTTAATGAGTATTCAACGAAATAATATGAGAAACAAATAACCAATACTCTTGAATTTTCTATCGTTTACTCAATATCAAGTGGTAATGATAGTGGAAGAAGTGTGTAGTACAAGCTATTATTATAATTTGCTTAAAAAACCTCGTCTTCTGCCACTTGGAACCGAATTAGTATGAAAAAAATTGATTAGAATTTTATAAAGTAATGTTAAATTTAAATGGAATACAAATGATGAATTTTCACAGACCAAGCTCAAGTAGGTGTGAGCTTAAGACCAAACCCGTTAATTGATTGGATGTATCATGATCATTCCTTGTTTTTTTTTAGTTTTTCCTTAAATTTAATTAGAACATTCAAAAGACCACATATGAATCTCATGTCTTTTATGAAGTTCAGTTTTTAATATGTTGAAAAACTAAATGATGTAATAAAAAAATTACTTTTATATTGGTGTGTAGTATAGTATGGTTTTATATAAGTTAAGAACTATTTATGTTACTTGCCTGTTTATCCTGTAATGTAAAACATTTTTTTATTCTAAATTATCATAACTTAAATGAAATATATAAATCTACCTGTACTTTATATAAATTAAGTATAAAATCCATACTAATATGCCATTGTGATCAAATGCATATGTGTGCAATTTCTTTGTGTACATTTGTCTTGTGTGCACTTGTCTTGAGCCTAATTACCTTGAATACATTTTTTATAGAACCGATATACCAAATATGCATATTTGTTGCCATATTTTAATGCTATCATCTCAAAATATTTAGAATTCAGAAGGAAAATAAAACGCTAATGATAATCTGATCATAAAAAAATACAACATAAATGTTAACATAATATTATATTATACATAGTTAATTTTTTTTTTTTTATACCATGTTCGCTCCCAAAGTGGAGCATATGGATCCACACA